>WUAP02189886.1:0-21981 GCA_015163945.2 Stichodactyla helianthus | reverse complement strand
CACTACCGACACAAGCATAAGCGCAAGCAACATACGCAGACTCAGTATTGCATTTATCACCGAGGTGTGAGTCTGCGTATGTTGCATATGCTTATGCTTGCGTCGCAAGTGTGAACCAGGCTTAAGTGTTTGTTGTCTATCTTTCTTTGATTGTTTGTTTGTTTATTGGGTACTTGAAAGAAATTTATTTATTTATTTATATTTTCGTTTAAACGAATAAATGTACAAAATGTATGTCTGACAAATTTTTTTTCTGTCCACCACAGTTGGCCTTAAATCACATTCCCAGCTTTCTATTGGTAAGTCACCTTGCTCTGAATATTCATAATTTGAACAGCCCACCTCAATTGGAAATTTTGATCGCACATAATCAAATATCCGGATCGAGGCTCCCGGAAAACAAAATAGTAAATACGATTGTTTCATTGTTTCCCCCTCGATTCAAATCTTATCTCGTGTACGTTTATTATTCCCCACCTCAAATTAAAATTGCTATACCAGCCATCATTAAATATGCTTGAAAACTCTGCAAAACTAAATGTCATGCTACACTGTTATCAGAAAAACTGATATTTACAGCCCTTAAACAATTTCTCCGTACGTAAAAGACTTGGTTTTCAGCGTAATCTTTCATCTTTCTTCCAGCGGAAGATAACAAATTTGTGAAAGTAACAAAACCTGGGGAAGGCATTCAAGCTTTTATAACACCAGGTGAAGAAGAATCAACAACAGAAAATGAAGGTAAAGACGTTAGCGTTGTTGTCCTTGCTATAGTTGTCATGTGATGTTGTTGTCCTTGCTATAGTTATCATGTGATGTTGTTGTTGTTGTCCTTGCTATGGTTATCATGTGATGTTCTTGTTGTTGTCCTTGCTATAATTGTCATGTGATGTTGTTGTCCTTGCTATGGTTATCATGTGATGTTGTTGTTGTTGTCCTTGCTATAGTTGTCATGTGATGTTGTTGTTGTCCTTGCTACAATTGTCATGTGATGTTGTTGTCCTTGCTATAGTTATCATGATGTTTTTGTGGTTGTCCTTGCTATAGTTGTCATGTGATGTTGTTGTTGTCCTTGCTACATTTGTCATGTGATGATGTTGTCCTTGCTATGCTATAGCTATCATGTGATGTTCTTGTTGTTGTCCTTGCTATAATTGTCATGTGATGTTGTTGTCCTTGCTATGGTTATCATGTGATGTTGTTGTGGTTGTCCTTGCTATAGTTGTCATGTGATGTTGTTGTTGTCCTTGCTACAATTGTCATGTGATGTTGGCGTTGATGCTGTCCTCGATCTGGCATTCTTTATCGTTGATTGTTGCTGTCAGAGATAAGCACTTGTTTCCTATGTAGGTGACTCTGTTGCTTTTGTAGCCGATATTATAACATTGTTTTCCCCTGCAACAGGAGCTACATATCAGTTATCCACCAAAGGTAACGCCCTGGGGAATACCGGCTCAGAAGAAGTTCCTGTTCTCCCACAATCGTTCCCAAAACCAGGGAAACTAGTCAAACCTACAGCAATGGGTACACCCACCGCTTCTCCAGCTCTTTTTGCTCCTTCAAACGAAGAATCCAATGAATTACCAGACATGGCAATAAATCCCATGGAAAATGTTTTGACAGAATCATTTGCTCCGTCCCCTGTAGCCGGTCCTGTAATCGTAATGCCACCGGGTACTACACCCTCGGATACTGCTGTCGCTCGTGAAAGTGTAGAACAGGCGAAGATACAAAAGCCCGCCCCACAGGGCCATAGGTATACGGCTCCATCCAGTATTGGGACATATAGTGCCGATCCGTATGGTTATCCCGGTATTCCAAGTTTCAACGGCCCAAGAACGGGAACTTATAATGGCAAATATTCGAATCCCAAGAGCGAAAACAGGGCTAGTTTGTCTTATAGTGGTAATGTATATCAATACAATCCGCCCAGTGGAAGGTCATTACCCTTGACAGCAAACTATAGAGGGTACTATCCACAAGGGATCAACCAGAGAAGTGATTATCAGAGCCCAGGTGAGAAACATGCAGGAAAAAAGAACAGAAAACAGATTTCGTATGAGTGCGGAAAACCTATGATATTCTATTCTCGGTCCACTTTTACAGGCCGTTTACAAGGGCGTAAGAAATAAAATGATGTTCCCAGTCACATACGGCCACTGCAATGGGCTTTTTAATCAAGACTTTAGGTGAATGTCAATTCAAGGCGCTTCTATGACAGCAGTGATTTTCTTCTTTTGCAAAGTGAATACCGATTCGGGTCGTCATATGGGTTCATTAGACGGCAAAGAAAAGAATAAGGCTGGAAAACGATACCAATGATCAAAGTTAACTGAATAAGAACTGGGTGCATTTGAAACAGTTGTTTGTTTGAATTGTTTTTGAGGGGTTTTCATATCTTTTCCACTTTTTTCAGTGAGTTATTCAAGCAACTGGGGCAGACAGCCGTACGCAGCATATGTAGAAAATAAAGACAAAGATGACAACGACGGACTCCGTCTACAACAAGTTAAAAGACAAGAGAAAGAACAACGAGAAACGTGAATGACAAAACACCTCACTTTAGGAATTACAACATAAAAATTACATTATAAAAAAATAGAAATAAAAAAGTTGAGAGTTTTTACAAAAAATAATTAATTAATTAATTAATTAATAAAACAAGGGTTGAAAAGAGTTTCTCCCGCATGTTTAAAATATCATAAGAACAAAACTTAAAGGCTCGAACACACGATACGACGTTGACTGCGACGTTGCTTGCAACGGGGAAATTGCACAGTGTCTCCACCCGTGCAACTGTTGCGCGCGTCGACGACGTCGCAGAAGTAGAAACGAATTCTACTTTTAGACACATGATTTGCCTGTTGCAAGTAACGTCACAGGGAACGTCGCATAGTTTGTCCGCTTTTGTGGAATCGCTTTCTGACTTCGAGAAACGTATTTCTAGTTTCTATAGATTCCTTGTAATTTGTTTAAATAAGGATGATATGCACTTTTTAAAAGTCTAAAGTTATATGGCTATATCCGTCAATATTTTCTTTAGGTTCTCCCTTATTTTGCCGTTTTCCTAATAATCCAAAACATTAAACCTCCTCAGCTTGGGTGTAACTTTTTCCCACTTCAGATCACGTGTCAATTCCTTGGTTTTTCTCTCTTTCTTTCTCGGAAACGGTTTGAGAATATACGGTATTAGGGATGAACCCCAAACAAAGAACCGTATTTCCAAGAGGATGACACGTGGTCTGAAATTGGAAAACACTTTTGCCAAGCCGAGGAGGTCTATATCACAAAAACATCAGAAAAGAATATGTTTAAAAACACACACACACAAATCAACGTTTAACAAGGGTATTGAATTATACCTATGCGCATGTGCCAACTCGTCCATGATGCATGATGGCTGCCTAGGAAAATGTTAATTATTCAATGCTCTCGGCACTTTTTTCCAGGAGTGCTTCCACACTGAACGGACCACAGATCAAGCTGTTGTGTTTTTTAAATATACAATGAAATATACAAACGTTATCGCACTTTTCTCTTTTCCTCAGCTATTCAGTCAAAAAGGTTGAAGTGGCGCACTACGAACGGCGATCGATTGCACGACCGAAAGGAAATGTGGTACAATAAATTCTTCATACTCATTTATTAAATACCTAAACAATGCCTGTACCATTCAGCGAAGACTTCCTTAGACGGCGAGTAGTATGCCTCGTTCATCTAGTGCAATCTTTGACGCGATCACCGATCGCCATATTCGCCGTTCGCCCCTTCAGCCTTTTTGTGAAATAGCTCCATAATGACGTTTAACTGAAATGCCGCGACCATGGCAATGCCGTGTTGAACTATTTTGATTGGATGAATTGTGATTTCTCCGCTGTGATTGGTTAGGTGGGCTTTCATTTATTATGGGGGAGGGGTGGTCGGCAAAATTGAGAAGGGTTAGGTTATCTTGAGATATCTTGTAGAGTGGGATTGTAGGGTGTTTATAATTTACTTTCCACAGAGGGGATAATGAGATGTTTGGTAGCCAAGAGCCAAAATGTGGCCAAATCCCTCTCCCCCCAACACACACAAGCCAACATCGTCGTCATCATCATCTTTTTTATGCATTGATAACAGCATATCGTATGTAACAAAAACTAGACAAACTACTGTAATAAGCTAAATTATATCTAAAAATGAGTTTAATAAACTCATTGAAACAGTTTATGAATCTCTCAGTATTTATCTTAGGCTTAGGTATGTGATGTGATCCAAGACTGTATGCAGTTTTCTCAAATCTAGGAATTTTTGAATTTAAAGGGTGAGTCTTCTGTTTTACGGCTTTATAGGAATTTAAATGAAAATAAAGACCTCCTGCTGTTAACGTAAAGTTAATTGAACAGACAACACAACTAATTAGTCCTATCAGAAGAATAATTCCAAAACTTGCATGGCCTAAAAACCTTAACATTTTGAACATTTTCAAGGTTTTTGAGAGATTTTTAAAAATATACGAACAAAAAAAGTTATTCACGGTCGATTATAGAATGATGCCTAGTATTTAAAATGTCTAGTATTTAGTAGATACACCGAGGAGTCTTTTTAATCCATATAACCCAGGTTTTTCACGATTCCACATTGATTTTTATGAATAAATAAAGAGACCTGAATAAGAGACCTGTAAAGTCAATGCATTCCCGGTTGATGTGTCACGAGTGACTGAAGCCACCCAATAGAAATGTTTAATTAAAGAGATGGTACGTAAGCCCCATGGCATTGAGAGTGAACCGTTTAGTTAACGACCAAGAATATCCTCGAAAATGAGGTTAGTATTTTTGGAGTTGGTTTTGGGGATCTTGTTTCTAGTTTTCGTCCAAGAAACCACAAGTGAAAGCGCGGGAAATAATCAGCAAGGGAGTGAAAATGTTTGGAGTAAAAATAATGGCACGAATCTCCAGACAAAACAGAAGGAAATCAAGACAAAACAACACAAGACAAAGATTTTAAAACGTGTAGCCTCGAAATTTCGGAAGACCATGGCACCATCAAAGGTCAAGTCACCCACTAAAGCTCTTGATTCCCGTCTACCACTGACTGCCAAGGGAAAGGAAGAACAAAAACGTCAGTTCATCTTACGTCCTCCTCATCTGTCTCTGTTTGGATCGGCGTTACAGAAGACTCCATTCATGATGATGCGACCACCTCCATTGACGCAGAAGACAGTAGTCACTACCCATATCCCTCGACCACCTATTGCAATTCCGTACAATTCGCTACTGATGAACCATCTCATGCATCCGTTTATGGGAGACCAGGCTGCTGGGTTAGGAATGCATTCTCCATTCCAGATGTTGGAAAATCCTGATTTGATGAGAGGATTTGAGGAAGAAGAAGATGAAGGTAACTGAACTAAGACCACATAGTCTTAGATCAAATCCTTCCCTTAAGCCCCGGGGGGGTTTCGCTTTTTTGCATGAATTTATAGCCTTTCTTTAATATTCTTCTGAAGGAGATCATCACTGGCCAATTTTTAGAATAGCTGTTACTGGGACTGGGCCTGCATTCAAACAATCTCTTGATCTTTAAAACAGAGACGCGGCAAATGAAGTCAATTGACGCTACTATTTTACTGACCCATTTGCTTCATTTCCTTGTCAAGTTTCTGACATGTGACGTTTGCTACTGCATCTCAGTTATCTTACTAGCTTTTGAAAGCTTCGCTATTGCACACGGAACCTTTTTCTAGTTTTGCGCCATGCTTTCCTAGAGACTATTTTTCTTATTTTCGTCTAAACAAATACTCACAAGTCGAATCACTGAGTGCCTTAAACCTAAAAGATGGCTTTAAGAAATCGGCGGTCTTGACTGCAATGTTGACATGAACACAGCCAAGTACTAAATAAAATCACAGCACAATATTACCTCACATCCCTTAAATCTCATTATAAAAGACCCGGGAGGAATCTAGAGCCATCGCAATTCTACGCTACACGAGAAAAACCGCGAATTTATGGCGCTGTAACAATTTTCGTTTCGTTTCGTTTCAGCACCCCTGCCCCACCTCTCAACCCCAACTATTCCGCTCTGAAATAACTATACCATATATTGAGGATACCACCATACTAAAGCTGTCGATCATGTTTACAAGAGGCTTTGTAAACATGCTTACAGTGACTTAAGCTTTCGATGCCTTTTTACATATTTGCGGAAGGAAAAATAACCGATTTCGACTAATTTTTGTCTTATATTCCTAACTATGAAACAAAAAGTATTAAGGAGTTTGAATGTCAGTTATCAATTGAAACCGAAAAAAAATACCTTATAAATATTAAACGTTAGATACCATCGCTTTCAGATAGTAATTGCGATTCGAACCCATGTCAGAATGGAGGGACGTGCAACGAAGTTAAGAATGGTTACGAGTGCATCTGCCCCCATGGATTTAAAGGAGCTGATTGTGAAGGTATATCTCAGTCACCACTTAAAAAGAGCAGTTTTCGTATGAGCAGGAAACCTAGGGTACTTGACTTACAGCACATACACGGTACGGTATGCCGTAACACTGAAATGGCTTTCCACTGTCTTTGTGTGAATCATCCAATCACAACCCGTAGCTACGGCTACGGCAAAGTACGGTACTGCCACGGTTCGGGTACGGATTTGCCTTAGCGTTTTCCACTCGTACGAAATGCTCTTTATACAATGTATAATGTATAGGTGAAGGTATACAGAAATAAATCTTTTCTTCCGAGACCCGAGAAACAATGAAATGAATGAAAAGTGCTGCAAAAACGATTCGCAGTTACCGAGCTGTTTGAAAAAAAAAATCTTTTGTGTTACTAATGTCCAAACAGTGAGGAGTATATGCTGAATTATTTCTTTCTCTACAGAGGAGAATAAATGTCATCCTAATCCTTGTCGTAATGGTGGTATATGTACCATGGCTAATGGTGGATACGTGTGCACGTGTATGCAAGGGTTTAAGGGAACCAACTGTGAAGGTAAAATCTACCAAAAGTTGTATACCAATTATTAAATATATGTCACATAACCGAGACGATTGGCAGCATGCTTCTCAACCAAGAGACGATAGAAACTCGAACCAAAACTCGATAATGCGACGAATCTGGAGATAGAAATGTCTCGTCTCTCAGTCAATTGTCATTATTTAGAAATGTTGCCTACCCGATTCTCCCGCTTATCTGGCTCGCCTAATATAAAATGACGGGCTGTTGCAACATATTATAAGATTTGCATTTGCATGTGGGTGGCAAACGGCACCGACACGGTACGGAATCGAAGATTTACGGTGAACCAATAACAGTGCGCAACCAATCAAAATGCCGGGACAGTCGCCACAGGCTTTTCCTTATCATAAACATTTTTTGCAGTTATATGAAATGTGCAATTCCCTTTTTTTCGAAATTCAACGGAGGACTAGGAACGAACTCGTACCGCACGGAACTGTGGGGCTGAATTTGGGAACAAGATCAGTAAGTCCCGCCACATTCCATTGGATTCTGGGATTGATTTTGGGGACGAGAAAGGGATCGTGCCTAGTCTTTCTTTGAATTTCGGAAAGGCGAATTGATTCTAGTTCTAATACTACATTTATTTATGATTACTAAGTTAAATTATCTTTGTGTATAGTACCTTTCATCCATCATCTGACGTTATGACTACAGTAGGGGGTTTGGTTGCACACGTTTCTAGTTATTTCTTTGCTGCTTTGATGCCCCTCATGTCGTGTGTTCTTCACTCTTCCTGAGAAATATATAACATTCTAAACTGAATATTGACCTATATCACTATGACGTCACATCAAAACAATGTATTATTTAAACGCTAAGGATCATGGTCGTGGGAGGAGACAAAACAGTGACAACACAAAGAAAATCGATATGAAATGCGTTTTGTGGACCGTATAGAAAATAAGGAACAGCCGTCAAATACGATAAATATTGTGTATTATATATCAGTACATATTCTTATATTTGGAAACCAGCCATTTGAGAGTAAACCTTTCTTTGCAGAGCGAATTTTGTTGAAATTTCTATTGTTCTGGACGATTCTGTCCCCCTCTTAAACAAGCCGTGACGTCATAATCATATAGGGCAATCGGGCTGTGAGATTAACGTTTTTCAACTCGTAAGATAGTATGCAAAGTCGTAGGTACTCGAGCATTGAATTCTGTAGCGAGAATAATTGCGCCATATTTTCTCACAAACGACGAATATCATTCCGTTTCTATCATTATCCTGCACACCCCGTTTATCAGTTATAGCTAGTCTGTCCCGTATATTAACCACACATGTTCTTGAGGTCGTCTTCTACTTGTATATTTTCTCTATTTTATTTTGTTAATTTCAAAGAACTTTGTACCAGGCAAATATAACGTTGCACATTTCCAGTAACAAAATGTTTAAGCTCGCTAGTGACGGAAACGATCTTAACAACACCATCGACAATCACATCCACGACAGTGTTGCTATTGCGACGTGTTGCTGTTGTTGTTGATGCACAGTGATGCTGTTATTGTTGTACAGTGTTGTTGTTGCGATGTGTTGCTGTTGTTGTTGATGCACAGTGGTGCTGTTATTGTTGTACAGTGTTGTTGTTGCGACGTGTTGCTGTTGTTGTTGATGCACAGTGGTGCTGTTATTGTTGTAGTGTTGTTGTTGCGATGTGTTGCTCTGGTTGTTTCGCTGTTGCTGTTATAACGTTGTTGTTGTTGTTGACGCACTGTTGATGTTGCGTTGTTGTTAATTCGTTGTAGTTGTTGCGTTCTTGCTATATAGCATTGTTACTACTGCGTCGTGGTTGTCGTTTTTGTTGTTGAACAGATAACTAAAATAAAATAATGATTACGTATTTCAGAGCATAATAAGTGTCAACCTAACCCATGTCGAAATGGAGGATCGTGTACCGAGGTCGATGATGGGTACGAGTGCGCATGTCCACCGGAATACAAAGGGCCAACATGCACAGGTACGTGACATGACATAACCCTTGATTCGAGAACTTCACTAACATGGTTATCTTATGTTCTATAGTTCAGAACCGCTGCTACATTAGTCCGTGTCTCAACGGTGGTACATGTATTTCTAATATCAACACATTCAGCTGTTTGTGTCAAGATGGATTCAGTGGTCAGTCTTGTGAAGGTCAGTATGTTGCAGCACCATTAATATGCAAAGTATATTTAATATCAATGCTAGAAATACCAGTCCATACTTAGGTCTTATTAACCGAGATATAATAATGATTTTTATTAATTGTAATTGCAGTCAGGCATTCTGAAATTATGAAATCAAAAGTCAGAGACAACTTTTAATTTCATATGATTTTTATTGTTATTTTCTTTTAGTTGAGAGTAAATGTCGCAACCAGCCATGTAGAAATGGTGGTACTTGCTTTGATCATCATAATTCTTACACATGTGCTTGTATAAGTGGCTTCTCTGGGGTCAATTGTGAGAGTAAGTTATTGGACAGACAGAAATTGTGCAACAAACAAAAAAAGGCAAAACAGATATTTATATATAAGCAAACAAACAAGCAAAATTTAGCAAACATAGACAAACAAACCACAAGGCAAAGGCAAACAAATAGATATTCAAACAAAGAAACAAACAAATAGCCAAGCAAATAGACAAAAAAACAAAGATACAAATAAACAAACATATAAATAAACAAACAAATAAATAGACAAACAGATAGTAAGACAAACAATACAACACAAAATGACAGAAACAACAAACAAACAGATACTTAGGTAAACAAATACTAAATAGATAGACAAAAACCATATGGAACAACAATATAAATCAACAAACAAACAAAAACAAACAGATAGACAAACAGACAAGCAAACAGATACAGAAACAAAGAAAAGAGATACAAAACTCGAAAACTAATAAACAAACAAACAAACAAACAAACAAACAAAATTAGACAGGCCAATAAATAAGCTTAACTTCTAGAGTAAACGAACAAACACATTTAAAAAAAGTATTTTACGTGTTGTATACTTAGTGTTTTGGCTTGACTTTGATGTAGTGCTTTTGAAAACCAGAATACCACGGAGCTTAAAATAACTTCATTTGCCTTCTTTGCTGTTTCTACAGCAATGATATCTGCGTGTGATTCTAATCCATGTTTGAACAGTGGTTCGTGTATCAACCAAGGACCCAATCTATACAGATGTGTATGTCAGCATGGATTCAAGGGAAAAAACTGTGAACGTGAGTCCAAACAAAAAAATACTTAAAAAGGAACTATTCACAGAGTATTAGGGACCAAAATTTGATATTACTATCACGTTTAACTGCTAGTAATTCATGCATACCGTTAGATATCTCTCCTTCGTTTTCCTTACTCGCTCGTCCGCCATCTTGAAATGAACCCAGAATCCTCTATGCTCGTTGCGCAGCGTGAGATTGAAATTCTGACGTCATAATTATTCAAAATGGTGGACAGTTTTACATAATAATAATAATTATTATTATAATTATAATAATAATAATTATTATTATTATTATACATATCATTAAATAAAAATACATATCATAATTATATTGTATTTCAAATTTAAGTTCTTTGCGACTTTACAGATCAGCTAGCATTTACGTCAGAATTCTATTAATTGTGTCAAATTTCGTTGGACGCGACTAGACGTTCTAGGCGGTCTGAGATGAGGTGAATCACAAGGCATCAGAGTTATAGAGAAGATTTAGTATGACTGTTAAAAGCTCGCGGCACGATTGGAGCTGTAAGCGTGCCTTGCCGCGACCGTGATGTTTTCTGGAATTTTGACGTACCTTGCCGTGCCTTGACCGTGTCACGACCGAGCAAGAGTTTTTCACAGTTATACGAAATCTGCTCAAAAGGAAAGAAGTGAAGCTTAGACGATCTAAAATGCTTTAACCAAGCCAAACCATAACCAAAGCTAATCTTATTGATGTGATTTTCTTATCATCATTTTTCGCAGTGGAGAAAAGGTGTGAGCCCAACCCGTGTCAGAACTCTGGAATATGTCGAGAGATGCTGAATGATGACGAATACAGATGCGAATGTCAGCGTGGCTTCAGGGGAAAAGATTGCGAAGGTTCGTGTTGTTTTTACGCCCTCTCTTTGCTATTCCTCTCTCTTGCCTTCCTTACACCCCCGTCATAAATTATAGATTTCCCCCAACTGCCAGATAATTAGCCTAAGATTAAATCAGTGATGGGCGCAGACATGATTCAATTCGTCGTCCTATCTCATAAATTTAATTTGGTATTGTCAATCGTGCGCAATGGTCAGTATTTCTTTCAATTAATCAAGTCATCTGTGAGCAGACTGTGCCAATTAAGCTCGGAGTTCTATAGTTTTAAAATCTTAATCTTAATCTATCGAAAAATTCGGGCGTTTTCTAGGAACGATTATTCTCATGTGATACATACAAACACGAAGGGAGGTAATCTTTTTCGTGACTGATACCTACCATGTGGTTAGTTTGCGGTAACAATTAAGAGCTTGTATTATGCCGTTGCGTCTGCACGGATTTACCCGGTATCGTCTTTACACGGTATCGTCTTTACACCTCTTAAATGTTGGATTATTTACTATTCTTTTTGATATAAAATCATGCATAATTCATTTGTAGATGTACATTAAGGCTGGTTCATATGATCGCTAATGATCGCTGTCGATCGCCGGATCGTCCAAAATTTGACCGGCGATCATCACTCAGCGATCATATACACCTATTTCAAATATCGTTGTCGCAGCCGAAGCAACACTCAACACTCCAAGGCCGCAAAGAATTTCGGTAATTTTTCTCATAAATCCTGTTTGCAGTACTGTTTTATTCCAAAATATTCGGTTCAACACCTGAACTACCACTGCAGCTTGCCAGAAATATATATCACAAACGCATGCAACCAAAATATGCTCTAGATGAATTAATTTTGAAAAAAAGTTACCGAAATCCTTTGCAGTCTTGGACTGTTGACTGTTACCTTCAGCTGCGACAACGATTTTTGAAATAGGTGTATAAACACTTCTCAGCAATCGTCAGCGATCATAAGGTTGCGCGATTTGGACGACTCGGCAATCGACAGCGATTATATGAGAACCACCCCTTTGACAATGCATGGCCCATATTTAATTCGTTTTTTGACTTTTCTTTTTAGAGGAAATAAATTTTTGCGAAAGCAGTCCCTGCGCGAATGGAGGCACGTGTTCGATATTCGCAAATACTTTCCGTTGCTTGTGCCAGGATGGTTTTAAAGGTTTATATTGTCGGGGTAAGGAAAACGTCTTACGTTGGGATTATTGCATTATCACTAAAAATCGTCACCATCAACATTATGATGTGACTATGAAACCGGGATACCAGAAATAGCTCTGCAGACCGTACCGCATTAATTTCCTATAACCTTAGCTATGTTGATGATAATACTGATGATCACGGTACGTCATGATGTTAAAAAACTTATGGCGCAACCGAGGTATAGTCCAACAATGAGCCATATGAATTAATGTACGTTATAAATTAATGTACATTTCTCTTCATTTTTGTACTTTAGAAGTAGATAAGTGTCATCCAAATCCTTGTCAATACGGGGGAACGTGTATACAGGACTTGAATAGCTACAGATGTCAATGCAGAGAAGGATATCGAGGAACCAACTGTGAAGGTACAACTTATCAGATAACTTGTTGCCACCCAAATGTGGATCCAGGGAAGGGGTGCCGGGGGTGCACATCCCCCTTCCGGGCCCCCCCCTCCCCCCTGAGATGAGCTGTATAGAGTTGATAATGGAACTAATAAATCTATAAACGTACTTTTGGTGCTCGAGTCCCGATCATTAATGGTGCAACCATTAGAAATTATAAGTTTTATTGCTTATATATAAATTATAAATCGGATGCTTGGACCTGCCATCATGTATAGGTAGAGTTGTTTGTTGGTTCTCTCCTTCGCTTCGAGGGTTTTTCTCCGGTGTTCCTCCTTTCATACTTAGAAAAGTAAGAATTATCTATAAAGCAATTGCAAATGCCGTTATATGAGTTTCTTTTGTTTTGTATTCTAGAGGAACTTAAGTGTCACTCAAATCCATGTCAAAATGGCGGAACTTGTTATGAAAACAGTGGAGGGTACACGTGTACATGTATGGAGGGATACAAGGGTGTGAACTGCGCAGGTACGCAACGACAAAGACAAACCAATAGCCTTTTAAAAAGCGGTGTATTTAACCTTGCTGACGTTTCTGACCTTAGATGGGACCTTCTTCGAATAAGCCATAATGTTGGTGTTGTGTGATCGTCCGGGTGTATAGTGTAGTCTTGAGAAAGACAGCTGTTGATGACATCTGACGTTTCGACATCCTGAGCGGAAGTCATCTTCAGAGTGAGGAAACGAACAGACAGAGACGGTATTTATGCATTTGGTTCAGTCGGAAGTGTTGTTGAAACAACAGTCTTTCTCAAGACTACACTATATACCCGGATGATCACACAACACCAACATCGTTTACACCTGGGTTCAAACCATTCATTCTCAATAGGCCATAACGTAGTTATTTTAGTTTAACGAATTATTTTTCGTTACAATTTTCTATGGTCTTATGGAAATAATTAAACTACGGGTAAACCTGTTTTACCTGATAACGGCAAATACTGAATGGTAAACTAAAAAGCAAGCGATGATGCAAGCTGCTAATGATAGCAAACACACAGCGAGGAATAAGCAACATGCGCGAGCACACGGACTTACCGTCGACCGCTGACCTCCTTTTACTTCCCCATAGTTTCTGTTATTGAATAACCGCATTAAAGTTTCAAAAAGTGAGTGTGAGGGATTCTGGTACTTGTAGTATATAACGCAGTATGACGGAAATGGCTTATTGAAATAGTTTTTGTGAAGAAAGGTTGGTTTTGTTGTTTAGAGCAGATTTCGTATGACTGTGAAAACCTCGCGGCACGATCGGTACCGTAACCATGCCTTGCTGCGACCGTGATT
Source organism: Stichodactyla helianthus (assembly GCA_015163945.2). Taxonomy (NCBI): domain Eukaryota; kingdom Metazoa; phylum Cnidaria; class Anthozoa; order Actiniaria; family Stichodactylidae; genus Stichodactyla; species Stichodactyla helianthus. The sequence goes on along the minus strand of WUAP02189886.1, from coordinate 7,992 downwards.
TTTTCTAGAATTTTGACGTGCCTTGCCGTGTCTTGACCGTGTCACGCCTATGTTCGTGTCGCGATCTTTTCACAGCCATACAAAATCTGCTCTGTAGCCTTTTATTATATTGTTACGAATGTGTCAATGGTTCTTTCTCCAGAACGCGACCGTTGTCATCCTAACCCTTGTCGTCACGGTGGCATATGTGACGTAGAGAATGATGAAGCAGTGTGCAGTTGTTCGTCAGGATGGACCGGTCCAACTTGTGAAGGTAACATATGATGACAAACCTAGCTATCCACTAATATGCGGCCTTATTACCAGAGGTGAAAAACTCCTGCGCAAGTTGGAATGACCGGGGTCGCCGCCGTAATAGAGAATGAGATAGTCACCCAAAAGTACTATGCCCCGGCGTTTATTTAAAACTCGTCCTCGTAGACCCATTTATTCGAAGCCGGCGTTTTTTCGGGGTTAAACGCAACTAGCGTATCATTAAAACTCGACCTCATTGCCTTGGCATTTATTCAACTATTCGGTTACTTCATCCTTTTTGTACCCCAAAAAATTCGGGAAAAACGTTTCCACAGTGTAGCCACATACGTTGTCCTATTCAACGACGACTAATTATAGGTGGGCGTACGATAGCGTATTTTGTTTTGGTTAATTGTCATTTAAATTGCCAGCCAAAAATCTATCGGATCATCCAACAAAGCAATGTGACGAAACCTATTGTTAAAATGGTTTGTACATTACCGTCACAATGACAATGTTTATAAACACTGTTCTCACTTACTGATGATGATAAAATATTTGAACATTGGCGTTCTTTATCCAGGCGAAATGCGCTTTACTGACTAAACACTTATTGCTCATCATAGACGAGGACAGATGCCATCCGAACCCGTGTGATCATGGAGGGGTCTGTATTACTAAGGCCTTCAGATACGAGTGTCACTGTCCTATACACTGGACGGGTCTTAACTGTGAAGGTAAGTCTACATGATTATTATGAATACTACCCCATACGTACCCGGAGCAGTTGATTATAGAGGGTTTTTACGTGAGTGGGAAACGCACGGCAGTAACAGCACGGTATGGTATACTGTAAGACCAAGAGAAAATGAGGTAAGAGAAGGAATCCCTGGTACCCCATCATATCACCCCTTCGTTCTATTTTTAGAACAAGACCTACTTTTAGTTTGTTACCAAGCTCGCGCGGCCACTACGACCTGACCAATCATGTTCCATTCTTAAAATAAATACCAACCTAAAAATAGAACGAAGGGCTGATATGATGGGTAAAGAACCCAGTACCAGGGGTTCCTTCTCTTACTTCATTTTCTCTTGGTAAGACTGAAATGGCTTCCAATGGATTTCTCAGGCGCAGATCTTGGATTTTTTGAGGGTGGAAAGTGGTACTACCGTTTATGATCGGGACGTGATCACTAAAACTAAATAATATTAAATTCATAATTGATTGTAAGTAGCTCATCTCACGGCGGTGCGCAGCCCCTGCACCACTCCCCTGGATCCTTCCCAGTTTCTTGTGAATCATCCATTATAGTTATAGGTAATCATAGGTAATCATGGGTAATCTTTTCGATGATTACCTATAACTATAACACATTCATAGTTACGGTAACAGTACGGCTACGGTAAGGATACAAATTTGCCGCACCCATTTCCCGTACTCATACGTATATACATATATTTTGACTCTTGACTAATATTTGGATCTTGGTCACGGTCAACAGTTCCTGCAACACCCTTCGCAGCGCCCTTGAGAGAAACAGCAACGGTAGTAAACGCATGCGCATCAACCACGTATGGCTGCTGCCCAGACGGTACGACAGCCGCTCGTGGACCACATCAGGCCGGTTGTCCAGGTAACTGGCAATACCTTGAAAATCAAACAATTAGAATTAATTGACATTTTAAAATCATTACAATTAATAACAGAACGGTTTTCGTATGTTAAGCGTGCCTTGCTGCGCCCCTGATGATTCCTATAGGATTTTGACGTGCCTTGACCGTGTCACGACCGTGTTCGTGCTATCATTGAACTTTTGATTTCACAGTCATACGAAATCAGCTCTAATTTCATTTTAATAAGACTGATTAATTTTTCCTATTTTTCCTTGTTTTTATGTGTAATCGCAACAGAACACATACCAGGTACGTTGAAAATGACAACCGTAAATAACTCCGTCCGTAGCCTTTAGCTGTTTTTGTCATCCACATCTTGGATATATATATCCCTCCTAACTCTAACTGGAGAAGAGCTTTCGTTTCTGCATGAACAGAGTGGAAATGGAGAGTAAAAATTCATAAACCTCCCTCCGACCTCCAAGACTTCAGTCATACTTTCAGCCTCATACCTCTGCAATTTAATAATCCCCTTAAACTTCTCAAGACAACCTAAACCCCCTCATTTTGCCGACACCCCCCCACACGAAAGCCTTCTAAGGAACAGATATGCCCAGACATGACGCATATTATGTTAGTGACTGATTGAGTTATTTTCTCTTCTCCCAGGAATAGGAAAGCGAACAACGATCGAAAAACACCAGAAAAGGTCATCAAATTAATGCATTGTCAACAAACAGAAGAATAACATCAGCCTTGACAAGTGCTGAAACATCTAATCTATTCGTCTACGGTAATGACAGGACAGGGTGGTTCAAAAGCATTGATGGATTGGTTGTTCTTTTTGTCTTTGTATATCATGTCTTGTAAATGGTTCGGATATCTACACTTTTTCTAAAAAAAAAATGTATAAGGATTTAAGCTTATTCTGTCCCGCAATAACCCCAGAAAAAACAGAGATGATGATAAACTCGGGATTTCAGGGATTCCGATCTTGGATTTCCAATAGACCACTTCCAAGTTTTCAAAAAAGATGCATTGAAGGCAAGGCTTCGTGATAAATCACGCGCTTGGTGTCTCGAAACGACTGACATTAATCTTTGATTTGTTCTGTTGCTTTAAAGCCTATTTTTACAAGTAAACGTGAACAAGTCATAGAGAAAAGAATGCATGACAACAGTCCTTTTACGCCAAATTGTTTCGAGAAGAATTGGCCTATTCCACGTTTTGTATTCCCTGGTACTCCAGACTTCGTATATCTGGGACCTTTAAGTGAACCGACTTAAAATTTCTTGATTATGATGTAAAATATAATCCTAGGCCGCAGTATGACTTCCATAAGACATAAAATATAGTCTGCAAGTTTTCGATTAGTCAGTTCCAGCGAGGAAATACATCTTGAAACTGTGTGCGCGTTCAAAGATTAAAAATGGCGCAGCCTACAAAATGTAATAAACTTTTTCTACAAACACACAAAAAGAATTGTTACTTCTATGTGCATCAAGTGAATGTCGCTACGGACGTTACGCCCTTGCTAGTACCGTCACGACAACTTTGCAATTCTAAGCGCAACGCTGCGTAAATAGATATCTATTAATACATAAAATCCCCCTTACACTGTGGAATCTTCGCAGCAGCTTGTCTTACATTGTCATTGCAAGACAAGTTGCTGAAGAATTGCAAAGTGTAACAGGTATTGTCTCCCAGTTAAATTGTTGTGCGCAGCGTTGCTCGAAGTAAACCTCAGTTCTACTTTTCGCAACGGATTGCACCAGCTTGAAACGTTGTATCACCCACCTCAAGCAATTTTTCTCGCCCTTTTTTTTTTCTTTCGGAGAGCGATGCGCACATTTTTGGTCGTCCAAGATGGCACTTTTACGACTTTCTTTCAAGCCTACCTCGGCGAAAGTCGCTGCATGTTTCAGTATAACACCTCACCTCGGCAACTGCATCTCATTGCGGGACAAGTTGCTGAGGAAATTGTTCATTGTAACGGGGCCTCAAGTAGATTTTTAATATCGTTCCTCAATTTGTTCTCTTCTATTTTTATTACTTGATTAATTGGGGACCATACCTCCAGACGTGATGCTTAAGCGCAATACCATTTACAGGTCAGCTGGAGATTTCGGCTCCAACACCGCTATCCATAATGACTAATCAGGGAGCTCGACCGACGCCTAAAGGGAAGAGTTATTCGGCCCCTAGACCATGGAAGATTAACCCCTTGCTATGATCAGTGACAACCGCTGTCTCTGCTGAGAATTGATTTTTCTTTGTCGGTTTGCTCCGAACGTGGGAGGTGTTAGGAAAGTCAGACATACGCATTTCATAGTAAAATATAGGGCGTGCAGAGCATTCATTTTCTTCTTTCAGAGAAAAAGTATTTTATATTGCTCCAGGATACCTGGCACTGTGTCCTTGGGTTGAATGTGCTTTACTTTTGCTGCTACTAACGAAAGTAATTCTCATGAATAAAATTTTCGACGTTTTTATTCATTTTGGGTAAAATCTAAAATTAAATCAAACTTTGACAGTTGAAAGGAATTGCAGAACTGAAATCTAAAGCAAAAGTTATAACCCATTTTAACAAACACGTCATATGGCTGCTCTTAACGAGTTGAAACAAAAATTTACCAAGCGACCTTATGAAGCACTTTATACCAATTTTATGGAAGAGTGCATTGAAATTGTACTTAAGATTACTATTTCCAATACCCAAATGGGTTTTCTTAAACTTAAATCAAAATTACGGAACTTATGGAGGATGAACAAGCACCACTAGTCAAGTCTTAACCTTGGATTAATAAATTTCAAATAGAACTTAATTCAACGAAAAAAGGCAGCCGTTTGATGGGGCAAAGAAGATCTAGCGATCAGCACACGGTATGCAGAGCCTGTTGCATCCTCTGATGCGGAAGGACTCGCCAGACAGTGGCTTCCTGCATCGATAGCACACGAAGCACTCATTGTGGAAGAACTTCTCGTCATACTTCACAAACTCGATGTTGCCCTCCAGGACATTTCTGCAGACTTCGCACTTCTTTGCGTAGCGCTCGTGGTAGCAGTCATCACAGACCAGTCTTCCATCATGTTCAGTGAAGGTTTTACCGGCCAGGGGGTTCCTGCAGCGAGCACAGACGAAGCAGTCGCTATGGTAGGTTCCTTCGTCTCGAGTGACGTACTTGACGTTGCCCTCTATGTAGTTTCGGCAAGTGACGCATCGCTTGGCATAGTGAGTGCGGTTGCAGTCATTGCAGACCTTTAAACAAAAGACAGAACTTCAGGTTACCGGCTTACAATGAAATGTGATATTTAAGAAACCTGAAGGGTGGACTAATGAGATAAGAAACATAAATACAGGATAAGGAAATCACACTTAAGCCGATCAAAAGATTGAGACTGCACATAACCTCAATGGAAGGTTGCGGATGAAGCTTTTAAAAAGGAATAGTCAATCTGACACAATGCAGGATTTCAGTGTTTTTGACTGAAATAGTGCTGAGAGAGGCAAGACAAACGCTCGTTGTAAAACCTTGTGATTCCCCCTAAATACTCCGACCCCCCCTCCCTCCAGGCCATGAATAATGAAGGGGCCCTTAAAATTACAAACATCAAACAAAATCAGCAATCATACTCTAAGCTGACCCAAAAGCCTAGTAATCAGCATGTGAACCAAATCTACTATTTCTGGGTACCATAGCAACAGTAGTCATAGATACCTACCTTCTTTTCATCCCTAAGCTGAAAGGTTTTCCCTGCAAGAGGTGTGCGGCAATGCCAGCAGACAAAACAACTGCTATGATAGGGCTTGCTCTGGTACCGGACAGTCGAGTCGGTGATTGATCTGCTGCACTGAATGCAAATCTATCAAATACCAGAATACAGGTATTAATGAACTAACTGGGTGCAGTTAATAGGTGCGCACGCGGATTCCTACCATCTACAGGCAAGGATGTCATACTCGATCCACTTAGCACACTGGTTTAAATTGCGCAGAGAAACAATACTCGCCCATAGACAAGTGACAAGTGCCGCACTGTCAAATGCATTACTGCGTCGCAGTTAAAGTTGATGAACAAATAAACCAAAATATGAAAAGGATGAGGTCACAGGAAATCGTGTATGCATATTCCACTGGGCTTGAAACACTGCAGTTAGAGTAACGTACTTCATGAATCAGTGACGCAGATGCTAATTCGCCTGCAGCAAGAAGGGAGAAAGGGAGCGCGCTAACCATGTTCTTCACAATTTAAATACCGATCACTTTACGAATGAACTAGAGTAACTATGACGTCACAAGCACTTAACTATCGCGTGCTAACCACACTTAAGATACTTCGTTAAAAAATGACACGTAAGCAGCAAGCCAAGGAAACACATTTTAGACATTCGTTGCCCAAGCGCAACAACCGTATCGTACCAATGTTCACGTACGTGCAACCTGACACACTTCCAATCTTGTAAACAACTAAAATAATCAAATGTGTAGTTCATAGTGCATCAGCGAGAATATTCTCACTAATTAATCGTAGCCTTTTGTGCAAGTTGGTTGGCTAATATGTGTCGCATGATATCAGAGTGAATCTTACATCTCTGGATCGTCGCGCCCCACATTGGGTTATCATTTACTCATTAATTCGTTGGATTACCATTTGTTATGAATTTACCGGTGCTGTATTAATAAAGATTAATCGACATTAAAGCGTAGAGTGACCATCATTAGCCCTTAGTGATAGAATAATTATTATAACTTTTACAATAATAAACTCGGTCTTATCCGCTTGTCGACAAACCGTTAGCCAAAGACTCTTACTGTGCTTTACGTAAAAGTCGTGCAAAAATAGATTACATTAAATAGTTTGCTGCTATTTTTTTTTTTTTTTTTTTTTTTTTCCATTCCACTTTTTCCGATAAAATCAATCGGTAATTCGTGGACTTGTGTGAAAAGTAGAAGTTTTCCAAAATACCCGTTAAAACACAATTATTTCATTCGTGCTTGGCAGAGTCTTATTTCCCTTTGTGGTCTTTTATTGGTCGTACGACAAAGTAATACAAGAAGGGTTTTTTTTTTTTTTTTTTTTTTTTTGTCGCTGCATATCAGCCAAATGGCCATGGCTTGTCAACTTAAGTGGTGACCCGATGGCTATAAAGAGAGAGGAGAAAGAGAGCCAGAAAATAAGAAAAAAATATATATATAAACGTGGTTTAGTTAGTGCGCGTTTTGGGGGGCTACCGCTTTTTTGTTTTGTATTACAACATGTACAAGGGTTGCCAGTGAAGGAACTTTTTATAAGCTGACTTCAACCCTTCATATAAAATCCAGTTCTACTACGTTATAAACCAGCTGTGTATTCTCTCACGCCCAGCTTATAACCACATCAAAGCAATCTCTAGGTGAAGCTGGCCTTGGGCTAGCTGTAGTTTTTAAAAATGGTATTAACAGATGCAGTCAACCGAGTTTGTTACGTTAAACCACGGGGACAGTCATTTTGATTGATGACAATGATATAGCATTCATACTTAACAATAGCTTGAATACAAAATCGTGGAATAAAACGAGTTCTCTACCCTAACGACACCGGCATATATTACCTATCACAACCTCACAAATTCTCTTATTCCTTGAAATTTAATAAAATGTTTTCTAGTTCTCTGCCCCCCCACCCCCCACCCCCTTTCCCTAGCACTCCCCCATAGTAACAGATTGCAATAAATGAAGCAGAAGTACCACTGAATGCATCCACTACCAATATCTAAACTGATCAATTATTTCTAATACCTTCCCCTGATGGAAAGGCCAAGGTAGAAGAACATTAATTAACACTTGATTAAGGAGCCCATAAAAACAACCTAACGTTCGATATAATATCTCTAAACTGTATTTGTGTAGTGGGGAGCGTTTGACCCTTGTTTTTGATTAGTATCTGATACAAAACACCATGATTCAGATATCTATTTTGGGTGGTTATTTTATTATTCACCGCTATACATCAGGTTCAACTAGCTATATGAGCTGCGGAACCGCAATTTCCTACCCGGGCGGGTCGCTGACTACTGTCTGAAGGACAGATTGGCCGAAAGAAGAATACAAAAGACGTCAAAACAATAGAACGAAGCAAACAATAGAAACCAAAAACAAAAGGC
>WUAP02189775.1:0-21999 GCA_015163945.2 Stichodactyla helianthus | reverse complement strand
AACACATCTAACAAACTCTACTCACATGTGGCATCCGCAGGGCTCGAACCAGTGACCCGACCCGTTGGACCACAGTGATGAGAGGCGAACTTTTTACCGCTACGCTATCCATGCCACCCTATCCGCTTCCATCTCTTTGCTAATTGTTTGCTTTTATCTGTTTTAGCCTGGGTCGGCTCCATTGGACAATTCTGTTTGTATTTTCTTGCCTACATCTCGAGCTTGCTGTCTGAAAGATTTGGTTGTCGTTTGATGACTATCATCGGAGGTTTCCTCATGAGTCTTGGATTACTTGTATCATCCTTTTCAAGAAGCATCAAACTATTGTACTTTACCCATGGCATTCTGCTAGGGATAGGCTCGAGCTTTTGTTATTTGCCTGCCCTTGTGATGGTTGCTCATTACTTTGAGAAGAGGAGATCTTTAGCCACAGGTATCGCTGCGGCTGGAGGCAACATCGGTGCTCTTGCTCTTGCGCCACTGCAACAAGTGATCGTAGAATCTTGGGGATGGAAAAACTGCTACAGATTTCTCTCGGTCTTTTCCCTTTTGACTGTTCTGTGCGGGATTTTGTTTAGACCTCTGCGAACAAATGAAGTGGAGAATACAAGCGAAGTGGTACTGAGCGAAGAAAGTGAAACTACCGCCTCTAGCGCCGAAGTCATACACTTAGCCGAAAGTACTCATTGGTTTCGGTTGAAGCCTCGTTTTTTGATTTGGTCAGTTGCAGGAACGATCGCGTGTTTTGGCTACTTTATGCCTCACGTGCACCTCGTCAGACTTAGCGAGGAGCTCGGAAGTACGTATTCTCAGGGATCACTTCTACTCACCTACATGAGTGCAACATCAGCTTTTGGGAAAATAATATTTGGAAAAATATCAGATTTGAAATTTGTGAATACACTGGTGCTGTATCAGGTAATAGCTGCATAAATAGACCTTTCTTAAACCGGTCAAATAAAATTATTAAGATAGTTGTGAAATTCACTGAATTAGATTTCGATTTAACTGTCTGTATATAGCGATTTCTCATGAGTGGGAAAAGATATGGCACTTGTGATTGGACAATTCATGCGAAAACAAAGCCATTTACACCTATTTTCATAATTACGCGACCTAAAGCACGCCAGACGTCTGGGATTTTGGCTTCCGTCAATCAAAATAATTACTAACTCAGACTGCTGTAACTTTGATTGGCGGAAGCCAAAAACCCAGACTTTTCTAGTCGCCGCTCAATGTCTGGGTCGCGTAATTTTGGAAATAGGTGTAAGTGTTACGGCATACCATACCGTATACGTGCTGTATGTTTCCCACTCATACAGGCTGGTTTTCACTTGCGTCAGAATCGGAATCGGAGTCGGAATCGGAGACATAAGCAGCTTAAGACGAAGTGAAAACCAGAAAACGAAGTCGGAATCAGAGTCACAAGCGCGCCGTAATCGGAATCGGAAGAATCGGAAGGATCGGAAGGTTTCCATTTTCTTCCGATTCCGACTCCGACTCCGACTCCGATCCTTACGATGAGTGAAAACCAGAATATCGGAATCGGAAGCAGAAACAGAAGCAGACAACCAATCACAATGCCGCTCTCCAGGCCCTCTCCAATGCAAAAAACATCTAATCGAGGCTTCTGCTTCCGATTCCGATTCCGCTTATGACGATCGGTTTTCACTTTTATGAACTGCTTATGACTCCGACTCCGACTCCGATTCCGACTCCGACGCAAGTGAAAACCAGGCTTACGAAAGCCGCTCTAAGGCGTATATGCATAGGGCAGATTTCGTATGACTGTGAAAGGCTTACGGCACGAACACGGTCGTGACACGGTCAAGACACGGCAAGACACGTCAAGATTCTAGAAAGCATAGCGGTCGCGGCACTAGGCACGCTTACGACAACGATCGTACCGCGAGCTTTTCACAATCATGTGAAATCTGCTCTATATTATCAGTGAATTATTCAGGTCGCTATTTTAAATGCGTATTTTGTCAATCTCTAGATATGTATGGCTTTAACTAGCTTGACGTCGATAATTTGTATCACCGCAACTGGCTACAAGATGCTTGTAATTTATGCAGTCGTCATAGGCATTCTTGATGGGTCGTTCATTGGTCTCATGTCTATTGTGACGTTTGAATGTGCTAATCGTGAAAACATGTCTCGCGCCTGGGGCGGAGTGCTCATGTGCATGTCTCTATCGATGCTAGTGGGAGCACCTGCAGGAAGTAAGTTTACTTTTCTTTATTTCTCTGAAGTGCGTTCCTAGTCGTTCTAGCTCTTTCGCACTAACTGGGGGCACTATCATTCACACATCACTAGCACTACATTCGATATTTACAGCACTCAACACTCAACTTACCTGATTTTTTCGGAGGAAGGAAAACCGGAGAACCCGGAGAAAATGTGAGACTACGGTACGAGGGATCTCTGGACTGTTCTTAGAAGTTCTCTACAAGTTAAGCGATTTGATCTAACTACGCAAACTAAGGCAAAGCCAGGTTGACCAAAAGAACTTGGGAGAGTCTACAGAGCACGCAGTTGATGTAATATATTCATAGAAATACAATGAATAGAACAACAATAGACGACAATAGAATTTATGAATACATTACATCAACTGAGTGCTCTGTAGTTTCTCCCAAAAGGACTTCCTTAGTCGGTGTGGCTGTCAGTAGGGATTCCTTACTCGGCCACTTTCCTTACTTAGGTCTGTACCTTCCAGTGCAACCAGAACTTCAACTTAGTCTTGTACAAAACCAAGTACAAGATTGAATGAATGTGAGAAAGAGCTAAATGGCTCGTCCTTATATAACAGTAATATAATCTAAGATTCTATTTACATCACGTATCTGGACAAGTTTAACCCAAGTGGTTTGAATGTTTAGGTTAATTTGAAAGAGGTTTGTCGAAACAGGAAACTATAGGCAAATCTGTAAGTCAAAACAGTCTCGGTTACAAAACTAAACATGCTCGACTTGCAGAATCATACAAAAATACATTCAAGTAAATAAATTCTTATTTCTAAAATTCTGTTGCATAACAAAATACCCTGTATTGAATATTATTTCATGATGCGCGCATTTCGCCTGCAAATAAGAATGAAGGAAGCAGGGTGATGTGTGCTGCTAATGCGCTGCCTCACCGCTGTGGTCTCGGGCTTGATCCCTGGACCTGCTATCACATGTGAGTAGAGTTGTTTGTTGGTTCTCTCCTGTGCTTCGAGGGTTTTTCTCCGGGTTCTCTGGTTTTCCTCCCTCCGCAATCACTACTTCCAAATTCCAATTCCATCTTTGGGCATCCTCAGTTTGGAGCCTAAATCTGTTGGATTGACCCACGTTTCATAACAACGAAAGCTTCGTAGAAATATATCCGGTCAAGGGTCTGCACACGTGCGCTACAATTTTTGAAAGAAAATATATGTTTTAGCGTCCTCATTAGTTGTATAAGAGAGCTTCTCCTAATTCCTTCCCTCCGACAGAGCTGAATATTCTGTCGTATTTTCTGTTTTGGATTAGTACCGTTGCATTGATTTCCTCTAAAAGCTTTCTCGCTTTTTTGCCCCCTACAGGTTGGCTGGGAGAAGCAACTGGACGTTACCGAAATGTGTTTTTCCTTGCGGGGGGTCCCATGCTATTAGGAACAATGTTATTCACATTTATCTGGCTTTTCAAGCAACCAGAAAGATCGCCATCACCAAAGCGAAGAACTGTTTATCTACCAGGAAGTGATGGAGAAATATTTGTATATGAAAAATTGACAGTCGTATAGCGTCTAGTCTATATAAAGAACGGTTTTTGACAAGCATCCTTGACAATTTTCATCATTCACAAGGTTTTCTTGCTCGTGTAGATGACAAACAAGTTTTCCTTGAAAAGTTTAGGTTGTCTCGCAATGCCTTTCAGTCAGTGAATTAAGAACTAATCTCATTAATAGTCCTCGCCACATTTTCCTTGTTGTCATCTACACGAGTGAATTTCAGCCTGACAAATTGTCCTTGTCAGGAAAAAGCTAGCATGCCAGCTTTTCCTTGTCAAGGAAACTTGCTCGTTTAGATGCGGCTTTACTCTGGGCCGGCACGCCCAAACTTTTCTACGATTTAGTAAAAGTAGACATACAAGGGGGAAAAAACAGTTATCTATCTATTTTTCAATTTCTTACATTAAAATGCATTTAACTTTTCGCCAAGCAAAATGAACAGTGTATTTAAAGATAGCTCCATGTAGCCATCCAAAATGCCAGACATAGTAGATTACAATTAAAAGCAGACACATATAATTAGATTAAACACGGGAAAGAATGTCCAAACACCGAGAGGTAGGCTGAAAAAACGAGGCGCAGCCGAGGTTTTTTAACCGATTTCGAGGTGTTCGGATAGAGGATGAAACACTCTTGCAAGTGTTTGATCTTGCATCGCAAACTATGAATAATTCTAGGAGAAAATCAAAGCGAAATGCTTTATGCTAATAAGGACCTCCTCATTAACTATTAATGCAATTTTCGAAGTATCATGCACAAGGGGTTAGGTTCATTAATCAATTGAAGCCAATAATTCTATTTATTTTTCCAAGGTAAAAATTAGATTTTATACGTCAATAAATAATCGAAAGAAAAGTTAGTTGAAAATATTGTTTGTCACAAGGCAAAGAATTATTAGAAAAAGCATTAGATTAAGCACTAGAATAATTAACGCTATTGAATGTATTTAGTTTCCTATTTAAAAAGGAATTAATAACAATTTAAAAAATACCTATTAATTTAATTATCTATCAGTCTTGTAATTAATTATTTGGTTTTCATGTTATAAATGTTATGTTATTCTATTCATTAACTTGTAAAGCACTAATGAACTTCAGGAATTAGCGCTATATTAATGTTGCATATTATTATTATTCATTATTATTATTATTATATTATTCGAACTGCGTTAAAATTTCCCCATTATACACTAGAAGAAAACCTGCATGGGAACTCATATTAATGGTATATTGAGAATGTCTATTAGAGGAGATATGGAAATTTCTTAATTTTTCCTCTTATAATGTCCCCCCAACCCTAACATTACATTACATTTATTTATTTCAAAGGCCACCGTATACAATTTGTACATTGGCACATGGCCAAAGAAAATACATTAAATCAAAATCAGTATAAATCAAGATCTTATTATATATGATAAGTGGTTAATATTATTGTCCTCTTAATTGAAAGCACTCGTGCACATATTTGCAAACGAGGCTTTGAATTTTCTCTGGAGGGTTAAACAAATTCTTGAAAATATAATGTTCACTCTTTTTTTTTTCAAATTGATTAAATTTCTGTTTTCCATTGACATCAAACATTCTTTCTCATGTTCTCGTAGCGCGGACATTTCACCAGAAAATGTCACTCATCCTCGATTTCATTAAGTTCACATCTAGTACATATTCCGTCTTCGGGCTTTTTATATGGCCTTTCATATCGCCCCACTTCTATCTCTAGATAATGACAACTAATTCTTAGGCGTGTGAGAGCGTTTTTATGCTTGATGTTAGTAACGCGGAAGAGATATGTTCCAGGGGAATAATTACATTTAAAGATACGGTATGTTCGGAGTTTATTTTTTTGTCCGTCTTTCTTTTCATCATCGGACACCTCCCTGAGCCATGTCTGGAACTCAATATCTTTTAACCTTTGTTTTACAATTTTACAGTATCCTAAATTTGTCGGGACCTGAGTCCCTGACTGAGTTCCCAACGTATTTATCGAGACTTCACCGAGGCCCACTTTGTATATCGTATCTGTAATTTTCTTTAGCCAGTCTGTCTTATTTTCATTTTCTAAGCAATCTAAGAATAGATCATGAGAAAGGAAGCCACTTCTGGGTTCTTCTCAGTTTAATTAGGAAATTGAATGCCCTGCATTTGGCATCGATAGATAGAGGATATCTCCCCAGCTCGGCCCTACATGCATTATTTGATGCATTCTTACCGACTCCGAGGACTAATTTACAAAATTTAACATAGACTGCTTCAATTGGATCCCGCTCTTTCTTTAATACGTCTACCCCCAAAACTTCACTCCCACAGAGTAATATGGGTTTGATAAGCGCGTCAAAAAGGTGTAGAGTTAGCTTGTGGTGGGTTTTGAAATTATCTCCCATCGGGTTTTTTTTGTTTCAAGAGGGCTTTCAGTGCCACCTTTCCCAGTTCGTTTCTGCATATAATGAAATTGCCTATGGCACTAAAGAAAATCCCGAGGTACTTATACGAGGTCACGTTTTCGACTATCTTATTCTGGTACTTAAAAGTATAATTATTCATGGCTCTGCCTGTGTTATTGAAGACTACCACTTTCGTTTTATCTAGATTCAATCTCATTCTATTTTCATTTGTAAAAATAGTCATGTAGTCTAAGCATTGCTGCAGGACTTTTTCGCTCCTTGCAAGTAGGACCAAGTCATCGGCATACAGCAAATGGCTTACTGACACCCCACTAAATTCAATGTGTTCATTCTGTGTTAGGGGGATTTTAGCTAAGTTGTCAGAGAGGTCATTTAGGTACAGGTTGAATAGGGTGGGTGAAAGGACACTCCTGTTTCACGCCTAAGCTACAGACAAATGTCTCAGACAATTTCCTGTCTCCTTTCACTGCAGCAAAGTCATTGCTATACATGCTTTTTAAGATAGAAAGAAATTTACCCGCAACTCCCATATTCTCTACTTTCTCAAACAACCTATTTCGTGGTATTGTATTGAACGCTTTAGAGAAGTCGATAAAACAGCTGAAAAGGAGATTTTTCCTTTTCCTAGGCCTACTTTTTACATATTTGTTAATTGTTTTGAGTGCGTAGATATTAATTGTACTATTATTTTTGCGGAAACCCCCTTGTTCTTTTCGTTGCAGACCCTTTTCTTCTAAATAGAAGTATAGCCTTTTATTTAGAATAGATGTAAGGATCTTGCTGACACTAGGCAACGGAATGATACCTCTATAATTATCGATATCCTCAGTACTGCCTGTTTTGTGTATTGGCAATATGTCCTAAGCCCCATGCCCTAGACTGAGAATTTTATTAAAAAGTGCTAAAAATGGTCTCTCTAGTTTTGTTGTTGATAGTAAGATAATTTCATTGACGATGTTATGATATCCCGGTGCCTTTCCTTTTTTCACTCGTTTGATAGCTGCGGTTAATTAAGCAGCCTCAATTTGGTAATCGAGTGGTCCAAATTTAAAATCCTGCATAGGGTTTTGAGGCGTGTCAATTTCACCGCGATTACTACAGGGTGCATCCGTTGTCGCTTGACGTTGAGATTTAAAGAAATTATAAAAAACATCCACAGGTAACGGTGGTGTTTTTTTCCTAGATCGGTTAAAGGTATGGTTAATATTCCGCCATGTTGCTTTGGGGTTACTAAAATCTAGCTCAATTGTATTTGCTCGATGCTCATATTTTTTCCTTCTACAAAGGTACTTAAAATGCTTTTTCCTTCTGCATAAGACCTCTCTAAGCTTCGTTAGCCTTGAGACTACGCACACACACACACAGACAATCCCGCTTATGGAAGTCAAAACACGGCAGCAATCAAAGAGCTTTACGTTAATTTGTGTTGAAATAAAAAAAAACAAATTGAAACTAAAAATACATATTAACAGGAATTTCAAGAGTGATCATTTATATATTTGTACCACATGCGGCATATTTCTTCTCCGTTAATGCAAATCGGCCTTCCATTTTAGTATTACGTAAAACATATTAGATTGTAATTTGATTCTGAGCCTAAAAACTCAACAAACCCTTCGGTCATATATAACATGGCAAGCAACATTTCTTTAAGGTTCTGAAACTTTTACCTGAGACTTGGGTGGAACGGCGTGATAGAAATACTTTCTACTTGTGCAACTGAAATTTTTGTGAGACATGTTTTATGTAAGGTGATGTAACACTAAGGAATTTTCCTTGCAACTTGTCTCGTAATTTTGTTGCGAGACAAGAGAGGAATGAGACATTGCCTAGTGTAATATACCAAAAAATTGCGAGACACTTTTGGTATGTTACACTGGGCAATGTCTCGTGCACCTTGTCTCGCAAAAAAATTGCAAGTTGCAGGGAAAATTGACTAGTGTAACAGCACCTTTAGGAATAAAGGCTCCGTTAAACTGTGCAATTTACTCAGCAACTTGTCTCGCAGTGGTTGAAAATATAGCGTTGCAGGTTGCCGAGGTAAGGTTTTACACTGCAACGCGATCTCAGCAACTTGCAACGATTTTTCGCCGAGGTAGGCTGGAGAGAGCTTATAATAGCGCCATACTGGATTACGTTGTGCGCATGCGCTCTTGAAAAATAAGGCGTGAAAATTGCGTTGCGAGAAAAGTTCCTGAAAGTTTGATACACTGTGCAATCGCGTTGCAAGTTGCTTCAATCCGTTGCGAAAAGTAGAACTAAGTTCTACTTCGTGCAACGCTGCGCACAACAAAAAACATTGCGAGGTACAACCCCTGTTACACTGTGCAATTCTCCAGCAACTTGCTGAAAAAATTGCATAGTGTAACAGAGACTTAACGAGTGGGAAACTTACGGTACTGACTTGCAGCAAGTACACAGTAAGATATGCCGTAACACTGAAATGGCTTCCCATAGGAATGGCTATCTTATGATGTGGGAAACGTACGGCATTGGATTCCAGCACGTGCACGGTACGGTATGCAGTAGCATTGAAATGGCTTCCCATAGGAATGGCTATCTTATGATGTGAGAAACGTACGGTATTGGATTCCAGCACGTGCACGGTACGGTGTGCCGTAACCATGTAATTTTTCCCATTGCTTTCGTGTAAAATCCAATACTAGTTTCCCACTCAAACGAAATCCGCTTTAAACAAGCTGATTCCAAACGCTATTGCATACACGTTTCAGGCTTCAGTTCCACCATCTAACAGGGCCTTTATAAAAGGTGTGTGCGTTTAGGGAAGATGAGAAATTCCTCTGATTTTTAAAGATAAACGCTGTGTGTTTATCGTTTCTTTTTCGTGCATAAGTATTGAATCTTCCACGCATCAAAGCTGTGGTATCCAAATTCAAAAGGTTCCAATATCAGCCGATTTTTCCAAATCAGCTTGGGGCATATCTCCTGAACAATACTTGCTCAGAGCCAAGTCTCCAATGAATGGCAAGCTTGGTGTCAGAAGTTTGCTGCTCTCCAAATCCAGCGTGAAATTCATATCAGAATCCCAGCGATTATCAGCAGCATCTGTCAAAGTTTGGTCCTCATTTAATCCTTTCTCGGAGTTGTCTTTCTCGGTAGAAAGTAGAGTCATACGATGACGCAGAACCCTGACTTCATTCATGAGAATCATCTGTTGTAAATGCGAGGCTGAGTTTTCGCCCATTCCGATACTGACATGAACTGTAGGCAGCCATCTCAGATAACATCCCGACCAAAACTTCATAGCAGGAGCTGTACCGTTGACCCGTTCATATAGTTCTCTAGTATCGGTTTCTCCATTTGAGTCGAGCAGGTTTTTACAACCTCTGAACTCGAACAAAGGGTTAACGAACGCCGAGGTTATCTTAGGATTTGCAAGCTGGTCTGCTAAGAAATCCCACAACGACTCCATGGGATTACCGTCGAGTTCTGCCTTGGAAAGACTGCAGCGCTGTTCTTCGCAGTCGAAGAGGAAAGTATCAAACATGCATGCATGCATGCTGTCGAACAGGCCAAGCAAGTAAGTCTCTGAAAATTCAAATTCGGAAGGGAACTGGTTCATGAGCTGGTAGACACAGTCGAGGAAGTGAAGAAACACCGGTGACTCTTGGTTGTCTTCTTTTTCATTTTCAGGCTTGATTTGTCTCTTAATGTGCCCACAGCGTTTGTTGAAAGGATGGCCTCCGAGGACCCACATCTTTTGTAGTAAAGTTTGGAATCCTCGTATAGTGCGATAGTAACTGTCAAGGATTAATTGTGCTAGTGAAGAGACAACAAGAACTATATCTCTTCCGTTGATCTCCTTGACAATGACTGGTCGGCCATCATCACAGACTGCTTTCGCAACTTCTATAGCAGAGACTATCGATTCCCGAATGTAAGAAAGCCACCTTGAAATGACATAATAAAGGAAGAAATATCTAAGTATAATGTCGTTCAGGAACACACAAACATGGAAGCAATGAAACAAACCAACTAGAAACAATTACCAACTACTGAAGCAAAAACCAAACAAACAAACAAACAAGCAAACAAACAAACAAACAAGCAAACAAACAAACAAACAAGCAAACAAACAAGCAAACAAACAAAAAACTAGCTAAAAAGCAAACAAGCAAACTAAAGCAAGCAAGCAAACTAAAGCAAGCAAGCAAACTAGTAAGCAAGCAAACAAGCAAACAAAGGAAGCAAACAAAGGAAGCAAACAAAGGAAGCAAACTAGTCAGCAAGCAAACAAAGCAAGCAAACAAGCAAACAAAGGAAACAAACAAAGCAAGCAAACTAGTAAGCAAGCAAACAAACAAGCAAACCAACAAACAAGCAAACAAAGCAAGCAAACAAGCAAAAAAAGCAAGCAAACAAACAAGCAAGCAAACAAATAAACAAATAAACAAGCAAGCAAGCAAACTAGAACAAAAAAATAAATTTGCATGAGAAATACAGTGAAGTAGTGTAAAATGGTTTGCCTGCTCTCTATTCCCCCAACAAAGAATGGTATAGAGTGAACACTGCACCCCCCACTCCAAAGGATGACATATCACTCACCTTGTAGCATCAAGGCTTGACAGCCAATTTGCATCAATGGTCCAGAATGACTTGGTTGTTTCCAACACACACAGTTCTCTGACCTTGACAAAGCTGAGTGCAAGACTCTGAATTGTTGGGCAGGTCTTTGCAACATCAATGACTTTCACTTCCTTGTGTTCAGGGTTACACGGCAGAGTTGATAATGCTCGAAACAATGATGTTTCTTCTTTCTCTAGAAATATGCTTTCTGGTCTAAAAACAACAATTCAAAATATGATTTGATACTATATTTATATTGTAAATTATATTGTATTGTTTGCTCTCACAAAGGCTAAACTGGCCAGCTCTCATTGGTAGTTAATTTATAGAAAACAAATCAAATCAACCTACCTTCCTGAGGCACTATACATTATTGGCACCCCTGTCAAAGGGTGACTCCAGCACCAAACAGGAAACCGAGATTCAACATAATGTAATGACATGCGGTTGATATCAGAGTCTGTCAAGGAAGCTAGACAGACAAAAATTTGAGACTGATTTGGACAGGTTTTAAAATTTTCATTAACATTGGCAACCCTCCAAGTGTCATCAACATTCAGTCGTGAAAGTTCACTTAACCAATCCTGCAATGTTCTGAAAGCTAATATAGTGTTTCCCAACCTGTTCTCATCAGACTCTTTCTTTGAAAGACATAGTTTACTATAGTTTACAGCAAACAGCAAGGACATTGACGAAGGGTAGGCGTAATGCATTAATGCATTGGCAATCAGTGTTTGTTCTTCTTTGGGGGTGAACTTTAAGCCAAACTCAATTACTCGAAAGTCTTTGCAGTGAATTTGAATCAGTTGGATCTTGGAAGTCACTTTCTTATTTGGGACAAGCTTCTTAAACTTGGTCCCTGACTTGGAACTTTGATAGTAAAGATCGTGAATGCAAGTTTGTGGGATGTGGAGTTCTTGCTGTATTTCTGCATTTATTCCACCTTGAGAAAGGTCAGGATTTGACTGGAAAACAGAACTCAGAGGCGTTTCTGAGGAAGAATACATAGTGAGAAATGAAACTCTGAAATTGGTGACGTAAAGAATTCCAGATATTCCTGACTTGCTTTCAGTCATTGCACTGAATCGTAGAACTTTCCTGGCACATGCTACCATGATTTC
The DNA here is from genome assembly GCA_015163945.2 of Stichodactyla helianthus. Classification (NCBI taxonomy): domain Eukaryota; kingdom Metazoa; phylum Cnidaria; class Anthozoa; order Actiniaria; family Stichodactylidae; genus Stichodactyla; species Stichodactyla helianthus. The sequence continues at coordinate 10,131 of WUAP02189775.1, read as the reverse complement.
ACCAGGAAGAAAGTTGGGCTCAGGAATCTTTTCCTCACCAACTTGGTTTAAGGGTAATGTATCAGCCATTTGTTTGCCTAAGTTAATCTGAAACAAACAAAAGATATTACTTTCAAATCTTGTGTCATAACATTAAAAATTAATTTCTGATATAACTGATAATTAATAAGGACTACACGCCTGTCCAATGTGAAAAAAGTTTTATTTTTAATTCTGACTTCCAAATTGAGCTTGACCTACAATCTTGTCCAACTTTGGCATGAATCATTTTCATTCATTTTATTTTCAATAAATAAACAAACAAACAAATAAACAAATAAGATAAACAAAGGAAGAAAACAAACGAAAAACAAACAAATCAATTAATCAATCAATGTGGTTTATAAGGGGGTAACACATGACAGTTGAGCACATACTGACAAACCTGTCAGCTCTGCATCAAAGCTATTGACTCATAGCCCATTCAGGCTCCAGGTCAAACTATTAAACAAACCATTTATCACACTTAAGCCTGGTCCTCACTAGCAACATAAGCATAAGCATAAGCAACATATGCAGACTCAGTAGGGTACTGCTAATTCAGTGCTTGTTTCTTATCTCACACCTCGGTGATCAATGCAGTACTGAGTCTGCATATGTTGCTTATGCTTATGTAGCTAGTGAGGACCAGGCTTTAGAGTGCAAGCTTGAGTTTAAATCATGCCTTCTTGTAACAAAGATTTGTAATTCCTCATTCCTGAAGATGAGCCAAGGCTCGAAAGCTCGGATCAATGTTAAATCTAGGTAAAACTTTATTTTAAGACCCTGAGTGTTGGCCCAGCCTGAAATCATGACCCACCACATGACAGTCTGATGCTCAACCAACTAAGCTAACCATAACGGGCATGCAGTCCTATCATATACAGTAATATACTAATCTCAGCAGTGGTGGCAGAACAAAACGAAAAGTTGTGGGGGGGGGAGCTGAAAATAGAGATTTGTCATTTTATAATCTTTGAATACTTTGGCCTAGATTGTCCCTATCCCTGTCAGAGGGACAATCTACTATTCCCCTGTGTCTTCTTAACTAAGTTTACATGCAACCTAAATGTGAGTTCACTTCACTGTTGATGGCCTCTGGATAGAGGCCAAAATATTCAAAGATTAAAAAATGACAAATCTTCTTGTTTTTCTATTCTTATTGAAGTTGTATGCCAAAAAGAATGTATTTTGTTTTTATCATTTCTCATTGTTTGAATGTTTTTCCTGGCTTTATCAATTATGGGTGGTTTTGCAACATCTGTTTCTTCCTCTGGACTAATATGTCCTTCCTTTGTGCTAGAATTACATGTTCCCTTCAAAAAACAGTAAAAAATGATTCAATATTTCTTTTCAAAGGGACTGTAAATGCTGGCAAATGACTGGAAAAGTCATTATTTCCATGAGAAACATGTCACATTTCTAGTCAAAGTGCACATGCCTACAAATACATCTGAGACTGTCTGCCCAATTGAAATATATAGTCATACAGTCTGGGTGCTCTTAAACTATGCCAAAATGAATGTTAGGGCATATGTACAGTTGTAGCCTACCCATTTTAGTAAAAACTTTTTTTAGGTAGTTTCAAATTCATTTTGCTTTAAGCTGTTAAAGCAAAATGAATTTGAAACTACCTAAAAAAGTTTTTACTAAAATATTGGCAGTTCGAACCCCTTTAACCAGAATCCTGGATCTGCCCCTGAATCTTGTGCAGCTCAAGGCCATGTGATTATATATATAATTGGTATCAATACACAGGTGACAATAGAAAATAACTTGTACCAATTGGTCAAGAACTTCTAATTACCTCTCAATAATCACCTTCAGGTGAAAACAGGATTATGATCATTTACACATTCACCTCACATAATGTGTGTATTAGCTGAAGTATGCTAAGTGGATCATTGATTGATTCGAGTGGGGCAAATCAACTATTAGTAAATGAATAACATTTACAGAAACAATATTCTCTCAACTGTTTTGAACCACCACCGCACAATCTTCTCTATAAAGAAAACCAAGCAGCATAATGGCTAGAAAACTAAACTAAAAATATGGCTATAGGTTAGTCATTTATGATGAGCCATTGCTTGAATTTACTGCGATTGAACAGATATTCTATAAAGCAACCATCAAAAAAAAAAGAGCTCCATAAATCGAGCCACACTGTCTAAGCAAACTAGGTGGAATCTTTAATCTATTTAATAATTAATTGTTATTGCTACTAAAAAACGAGGCGTGAGATAAAACCATCAAAAATTAAAGAAAAAGACCTGAGCTTACACGAGAGATTGGGGATTCCGGGTTGATGGTTGAAATTGATCCCGTCGCAGTATTGTGTTCCCACAACTAATGAACTTCGAAAATCATAAGTGAAGGGAAATTGAGTAACTTAAAAACAGACAATAACAAAATGATAATTAAGTTGAAAAAATTATTTTTTTTACGAATATAAAAAGAGGCTCGGTTAGTTGTTCCATTCTGATCAAGGTGTCAGTGTTGATCGTGTTGCTTAAACCTTCATCCAACTACAGGAATTTCTGCGACTTCTTTGGTACGATATACTGCTAATTTAAGCTTTTAACAAAATGGAATCATAAACTTTATGTTTTACCTTATTTTCAATGCAGAAAAGGCTTTGGTTTTTTTCAATTTGACGACTAAACTCAACGCCAGTTCTTCACTTGGTTGACCAACAGCTATAGAACTGAACCCAATCGACTGCCAATATTAAGGTTGGATTCAAAAAATACACGATCATCACACTTCCGTGGATCTTCTTCGGTTAGTTGGTGGTGAAATTATCGATAAAAGTAAGGCATATTTTGGAGTAGAACGTTCCACCTTTTTGCAGTCATTGCACGCACATCGTGCAGGACAGGAGCTGGCTAACACTGGGTACTAGCTTGCTGAAACAGGATATAAACATATACTAGGGAGGGGAGGGTCACGTTAACAAACTTTAAAAGAGCTCGCAAAAATTTTACTTACATTTAAAGTAAATATTTTTCCCTTTCATAAATTTAGATATTTTGAATATTATTCAAGTTAGATTAAAAGTTAAAAAACTATTTATTTATACTGAGTAATGATAAAAATTATATTATATATTTTACCCACCCCTGAAGGCAACAGTTGGTTCATTTCACGTGACAGTTTGATTGACATCTTATTTGATACTGTTCCGTGGAACGTTTGATCGAAGCAAGCTCAGCTTAGCGTCTTTCTCAGTTCTTTAGCTCGCCATTGATCCTTCCTCTCCGCAAAAGTAAGGATATTCAAGCATGGTTGTTGGGCCAGCAGATCAGCAAGAAAAATCCGACGAAGGTAATGTCACTTTTATTCCGTTTGGCTATGTTTTTCGTTGAGCAGTCTTGCTTATTCATTACAAAAACATGCTAAAAACTTAATTAACAATCGTGAGTCTCGTCTTTCTTGATTTATTTAACTGAAAAGAAAGATGTATTTGCACTAAAATAGGTAAATTTGGTTATTTTAAGGGTGCCTATTGAGTCTTATCTTTAGAATTTCATTTGGGTTTAAACAGTTTTGTTGTGTCTGAATGTACAAGCTTCCATTTTACCCTCTTTTAATAGCACCTGAATACCGTCTTCTTGATGAATGCATTTATAGCTTTAAGGGGCCATTTCGCTCCTGTGTTTAGCAACTGCTAAGTAGTGTTTACCTGAGATGCACGGGCAGGGAGAGCCGCCGAAAAAATAAGCCGGAAAAGACCGCCTGCATCGAGATAAAGGATTATTTTACTGTAACAACCTTTATCTTGATGATTCGTTGCCCCAACAACTGTTTATGTCACGAGTCTGGATTCCAGTAGATTATTTTCCAGTGGCAGTGATTGTTTATTGAAAGTAAATGTAGATCAAAATCAGTCTAATTGATTTTAAAAGTTGTATAAGGTAAACATGCCTACTGTCTGCAGAGCTGCATTAAATAACAAACCATTTTCTTAAAATGATTTATACATCCAGATAAGTTGGCAAAATGTTTCTGAAAAGTTGGATTAGACGTGATTACCCTGCTTGGCAGAGGTTTCCTTGTTTCCCTCCTCTAACAAGAAAGAAGGGAAACCTCTGCATGGATCTGCTTGAGGCCATCCAAAATTTCTGATGAATAAAATAACTCACAACAGGTTTTAAACCCGTTAAAACCAGTTTGAATTTTCATGCTTGTCAGGTTATGAAATGGCCGCTGACTATTTATGAACCTGGTGATTGCACAGTCTGAGTCTGTGTTACCATCATGTTGGTTGTTGTGGAAAACTTGAAAGATGTGATGACAAAAGCAATTGCTGTCCTAAAAAACAATGGAATTGAAAAACTCAGTAAAGAACAACATAGAGCTCTATTTCATATTCCATCTCTCAAGGTTGTTAATTTACAAATTTAAATTTAAATTTACCAGAAGTGACACTCTGATGACGTTGCATTTTGCACATGCGTGACAGAGTATCGGGCAGATTCGTGCAGAGGTTTCCTTTCCTCATTAGAGGAGGGAAATAAGGAAACCTCTGTCAAGCAGGGTAACATGATAGCATATCACTCTACTTTTACAACATCAAAAGCTAACATTCTCCCAAACAACAACAGCAACAGCATCACCTACAAATGACACTACATAGCCACAAATAAAAAATATTCCCTCTAAAAGTCACTTTATTTCCCTTTATAAACAAAGTCCAGACCTTAGCATGTGCATGATCTGTTGGTAAAACTATAGAATATATTACATACTATTTCACATCATTCCTTAAATACCTCTTGCTTTCTTAATTGATAATTTTTAATTTCATGAACATTTAGATATATTTTTCTCTGTAGCAGTCAAGACAGTGTTGAAGTCATTAGATGATCCACAGACTGCAGGACTAATCTTAGAGGAGCAAGCAAATGCCTTGAAGAACATCTTAGGTGACCCTTCTGTCCTTAAGCTTATCCGGGCACATGACAAGCTTGAAGAAGGACGTAAACAAGTTGAAAGCCAAGATACAAAGCAGCTTGTAAAAGAAGTGTTGGAAGAGATAGACACTAACATCGCTAAAGATGATAATGCTGCAGAATTGGCAGGACTTCTTCAAGAACCACATTTCTTGGTATGGTATAAAAATTACACTTTCACATTATAATATCTGTCTTAAGGCATGCAAGGCTAGGAACTTCTATCCCACAATGTGAAATTAGTGGTAAAGTAAATAAAAAAGGTAGAGTGCTGACTCTAAAACCATGAAACAACTTAGTAACTAAATAGTACAAAATTCTTTGTTTTCCATTGTTTAATTAGTGCTTTTTTGTACTATTTAGTAAGTACTGTTTCATGCTTTTAGTGTTTGCACTCTAGGAAGGTGGTCTATGTTGTTGTCACATCTCCAAAACCATCACAGTGGTAAGCATGGGTGGTGACTGCTCTGTTAATGCACTGCCTTTCACTGCTGGGGTTGAGGGGTTCAACCCTTGGACCTCCTATCACATGTAAGTAGAGTTGCTTGTTGGTTCTCTCCTGTGCTTTGAAGGTTTTTCTCTGGGTTGAGGTTTTTTCTCCCTACTCCATAACCAATTTCTCAATTCCAATTCCATGTTTGGGCATCCACTTTAGATTGGAGCCCAGTTCTGTTGTGAATGGCCCACACTGTTTCATAACAATGAAAGCTTAATAGATTTTAGTTCACTAGATTGGCTTTATTACAGATGACTGAGAGTATGTTTCCTTTAGGCATGAGACTGTTCATGAGTTCAGCCTCTGGTTTTACCAATACTCAGGATCTTAAAATTATCCAAGAAGAAAGGGATGCTTTGTAGTTATAAATGGTCATAAGCTTTCAATATAGAGACTTGTCAATTCTATGGAGTGCATAAATTATTAAGAAAACTATTATTAATTCATTAGCTTATTGTCATTTTTCATTGTTACATTTTCATTCAAATTTTCCAGGCCTTAATGGAGTCCCATGATGCTGTTGCCTTCAAAACCTACGAGACACCCCCTTCTTCTCCTATAGAGAACTTAAATGGCTATGGTGGTGGTGGAGAGCCAATACGAATGGTGGGACTTCACAAACAAGCTGGTGAACATTTAGTAAGTTTAAAAACAATGTGTCAAAATCAGGTGCAATTTTGGATCATGCAAGGAATATACAGTGCTTAATATTTTGGAGTTTTAAATGTATTGTAACACTTAACTATTTCAAACAATGTTTTTGCAGCTGAAAGCAACAAGCCAAAACCACAAAGCCTATGGGTGATTTTTTCAGTAGTTCAATTCATCCATTCTGAAATTCAGTCATTTTATAGTCTCTTTACAATATGTGGCAATTTGCAAATTCAAATGCATGCCTGAAAACTCAGCTAATACAGTGCCAGCAAGAGTTTGCTTTCAAAATCCCAACTTGTCACTTGTTGCTTTTTTGGTTTTGACAACATTTTTGAAATAGGTATAAATATGAGTACTAATTCCTTGCTTCATTGCTGAAGCATTTTATTTGCTTGGATTAACAGGGTGTAACACTCAAAGTGGAAGATGGGCAGCTTGTAATATCTAGAATTATTCATGGTGGCATGATTGATAGACAAGGTATTTCTCATTCCACAATTTGTTTGTTTTTGATTGGAATCAGAATCCCTTTAAAGGATGGTATTTTTAGGATTTTTCCTTTGAAATCCAGAACAGGATCCTGTCTACATTTTTTGGGTACAAGGCTGTGTAATCTGTGTAAGCAGTCTGACTGATTTTTTGATATTTTCAGGTCTTCTCCATGTTGGAGATATTATAAGGGAGGTAAATGGGAAAGACACTGAAGGAAATGCTGAGGAACTTCAGAGCTACTTGGTATTTAGCTATTATGTCATATTTAGACTAATTCTAACTAGTCAACTTTTTAGTTGAGCATTTGGCTTTCAAGTACTTTCTAAAATACAGTAGCAGGTTGTTTTTTGCAGGCAAGCTGACTTTAGTAGCATGTACATTATGCATTATGCTTATGCCTTAAACTCATTAACATAATGAATCAGTTGAAATAACTATTTTCTGTGACCACTTTGTCAAACATTTTATAACAATATGTCTCAAGTTCATTGCATCCTGTGATTGTAACCAATCTGCAGTGAGTGCTCCTTAGTATTAAAGCTACAATTATTCGCTGCTGTTAGACTTATAATATAATTATTGTATTTCATTGATTTTAGAGCAAATCAACAGGCAAGATAACTTTAAAGGTTCTCCCAAGTTACCATGAATCACCAGCACTTTGCCAGGTATACATGATTGTATAAATAGCTCTTATTAACCAAGCGCAAGGGCCATGTACTGTGAGTTATGGACTGAGTATTTCCCCACTGCATTATGGTCCAAGCATAGTGTGCAGGCCATAAAAAGTGGGAAAAAACCAGGTTCCATAACTTATGCATGGACCATCCCAAGCAAGTGAGGTTAATAAGTTGTTTATTATATGGCAAGGCAAACACAAAAATAAGGTTGGTGGTCAGTACCGTAAGTTATGGACTGCAAATTGACCAATGAGAGTGCATTAAATTGCCTTGCCATATAATAACAACAAATATACAACTTTCCTGCATAAATTGATTGGCTGTATATATAATTTTCTATGGTGTGGGATAAATGTTGATATATGCAGCTACCTCAATTGTTTTAATGTCCTTCAGGTCTTTGTCCGTGCACATTTTTCATATGACCCTAGAAAGGATGACCTCATCCCTTGTGCTGATGCTGGACTGGCATTTGATAAAGGCGATGTGCTGCAAATTGTTGACCAAGAAGACCCAAACTGGTGGCAGGTATATGATAATTGATTATTCATGAACAAAGTTAATCACATTATCAAAGTAGATCTAGACATACGTGGAATCTTTAGCTTAGGAGTGTGTGCAACTTTTTAAAAAGAAAATGAGATTTACTTGCATGATCAATACTATATGATATTCAGCATGAAAAAAAACCATATACAAAGTGGAAGCTGTGTTGCTTATCAGTACAATTCTGTAAACCACAAGCTAAGCAGCTAAAGATTATGTGGTTCATTATCTTATTTCATTTCCCTCTGAAGGCAAAAAGAGTTGGTAGTAGCAAGGAAGCTGGAATTATCCCAAGCCAGATCTATGAAGAAAGGTGTAATATATAATTCACTTATTATGGCATGGCAGTAGCCCAGGATTTGAAATAGTGGCCTGCCAATGGCCAAATAAAATGCAAATCCAATATTACTACTGCTAGGCAAAAACAATTTTTGAACCACCAAAATTAGTGGAATTCTTACACCAAGGTAAACCTGATAGCACAGAGTATCTGTGAGAATTGACAGATAGAATTCAGCTTGTGACAAAGCTCACATTGAGACACTTAAAAATTTGTGCATAAACACCCCTTCAACACAGAATCTGGGGGCCCCACAAATTTTTAAGTATCTCAAAATGTTTCAAATAAAAAAAAAGGAAAGGAAAGAAATGAAAGGGCATGAAACATGTTTCTTGAAGACTGAAAGAATAATAATGTAAAAAGACATGAAACTAATAAAATAATGGTTGTAACTATTTACATTTCAGGAGGAGAGCTGGAGTGAAAAAGCCAAAATCTGGAAGTGGTTTCTGTAAGTATATGAAACAACAGTGTCAGCATTTTTTACCTCAATTTTGCCTTGATTAAGCTGTAAATCAGCATTCACTCACCTTTTGCTAGCCTGTCATACAGCCACTTCTCTCTTCTTTTCTCTTACATGGAGGAAATGTAGAAATTTGAGGGTTTCAACTACTTGCTAAACCTTTCTTTCTAAAAACGACTTCATTCTTCTCTGTCTTCATGTTTTTTCTATAGTGTGTGGAAGTAAGAAGAAGCAAAAGATGATGTACACATCTGCAAAAAATTCAGGTTAGTGATGAATGGCAACTTCTTCAAAGAATGAAGACAAAAGATGCAAAACGTTTCCTACGATAAAACTGTTTACACAGTATAGACTAGTAAAACTATTTTATCAGCCAGTCAGAGTGGGTTTCATTAACCCGTGAAGCAAAGTGTGCTAATTAGAGTGTAATAGTCAGATAGACACAATAAAAAAAACAAAAGAACCGAAGTGTAATAAAGTGTAATATGCTAAAGTGTATTTCACAGGTTAATGAAAACCACTCTATTAATATTATAAAAGCAAATCATTATTTCCCAATTTTAATTAGCTGGGAGCAATCCATGTATTTTCTCACTTCAAACATCTTCTAATAAAGCATTTTTCCAAAGAATAAACAGTGGAAATGCAGCATTTCTCATTTCTTCTTGTTTTCCCCAGAATTTGACAAACATGAACTGACTTTGTACGAGGAAGTAGCTAGAATGCCACCATTTAATCGCAAAACCCTCATCCTGATTGGTGAGTATATTTTGTTTGTGTTCTCTTGATTATTTAACAGCTGATTCATAGTATTAATACTGGGTGTACATGTATATTTGAAATTCTAAACCCTACATACCCTATGCTGCGTGATGCTGTGGCCTCATCCTGTATAATTGATGCATCCCATTGATCATTTCAAAACAGGCGCACAAGGTGTTGGACGTCGAACATTGAAAAATAAACTCATAATGTCTGACAGAGCAAGATTTGGAACAACTGTTCCTCGTAAGTAGGGTTGAAGTCAGGTATCCCATTTATTCACTCATCCATCCCACATTTATCACACAGTCATTCCTGCATTCTCTCATTTATTTATTTTTACTTTCATTAATTTATTAATTCTTACCTACATTCACCCATCCATCCATTTATTCATTCATTCATTCATTCATTCATTTTTTGTGCAGACACCAGCCGACAGCCTCGGGAGGGAGAGCAGAATGGACAAGGCTACTACTTTATCAGTAGAGAGGAAATGGATCGTGACATTCGTGCTGGAAAGTACATTGAGTATGGCGAGTATGATGGAAACCTGTATGGAACTAAAATAGATACCATCAGAGAAATCATGCGATCTGGAAAGATGTGCTTCTTGGATGTCAACCCAACGGTATGCTGCTGTGTATGGGTCTTTCTGTATGTACCACAGTCTTTTGTCCTTCGACACAATAGTTGGCCTTTGAATCTATTGTTTTCTATCTTTG
>WUAP02189664.1:0-22006 GCA_015163945.2 Stichodactyla helianthus | reverse complement strand
TTTTATAGTCTAATTCACAAGTATTGTGGCTGAAGATCTTTTACAGATCCTACATCTGTGGCATTATCGTACACGGTCCATTCATTTTATTTCACATTTATGGAAATTAAGAACCATTTTCCTATTATCTCAATTAAGATTCGAAACCTTACGAAAGAACTCGCCGGGCTGCAGTGGAGAAACCTATATCAGGTAATTATGAAAATAATTCAATAAACTTAGTGCTGGGTTTTGGCGTCGTCATGTATAAATTCGTTTGATCGCATATTCATTATTCATTGACAGAGCACGTTTAAAAAATTGGTTGATAAGATAAGTTGGTATGGTATGTTGGTGGGAGAATATTCTCTCGTTTGGTTCTTGTTTCTACGAAAGTCTTCCTCTTCACTTTCTCCTTTTTCCTTCCTTCCTTCCTTCCTTTCTTCCTTCCTTTCTTCCTTTCTGCCCCTTTTGATGCTCGTTTCTTCTACGAGCAAAGGAATGAAAAGAAGAGAAAGAACGCTAAAAGAAAATAGAGTTGAAACGTGAGTTTCAAATTGCTGAAACAAGGAATCGAATCAAAACTACAAAGACATATTTCTGGTCTATTTCTAGTATATTTAATGCCGGTTTCAAACTTATTTTTTGCATGACAAATGAATCAAATTTTACTCAGACAAACATTACGGTCAAAACGCTTTACCGACGTGCGGTGTAGAATGTCATCTAGAAGCAAATTAACCAGAAAAATGAACATCTCGGTGATTATGGTGCAGACGACGGGAACTAATAGCCAAAGTAATTAAAAATCCTTGATATACCATCATTTCCTATCAAAATTAGACAGATTATTTTTAAAGAAGCCTGTTAAAGAGGATTAGGGTTATGAGCTCGGCTTAAAGTCGTTAATTAGGTGTAATGAGGTTTCAGATATGTCGAGATACGATAAGACGTGGCAGGGTAACAGGAGAAAATGCTTCTACTAGACAAATAGCGCTATTAATGTCAAGGAACAGCTGAAGCTGTTACAAACTAACCACAAACTGACAAATGTTATTGCTTAATTGAGCGCAAACCAAAAAAAGAAAGAAAGAAGGATTGTGTTTGTGGGAAATTATGAAGAAATAAATTACAGAACATGATCCGAGAATTGAAAGTTTGAAAGGAAGCGGTTTGATTCAGACTTCAAAAAGGAGAAATAAGGATGACATTATCTCTTGCTTTTCTCTTTAGTCACAAAAGACGTGTGGTCTTGATATTCGTAGGGTTGCACCGAACCGGCAAATATGAATGTCTAAAAGCGATTTTTAAGGAAAAATAAAATAGAATAAATGGGTGTTGTTATGTATGATCTCTGGTACGTGACTTGAACTGTACTCCGGTAGAACACTCGATTTTGTCTTAGAAAATGTCTTTAAACTTGTTGAAATAAATCTTTTTTTGAGCAATAAATCTGTTTTTTTAATGTTTTGTTTTTGTTCGTTTGTTTGATTGTTTGTTTTTTGAGCAAAAAAGCAATGTAAAACAACAAAAGTGCAAAGCAAAGCAAAGCAAAGCACAAGAACGAAGTTAAAAAAACCCTTTAATATCCAATCAGTTCTATTAACCTCAAGCTATCCTCATTCATTCTCACAAAAGATCATCATCGCCCATAAGGACCTTTCACTAACATACCAAGAATCAACCCACCACAAGGACTGAGATGATCACGTGCCGTACATAGATAACTCGATGAGTTAAGCTAAAAACCTTTGAAACTCATTGAAAACCATGGCTTAAAATAAGCAGGCCAAGCGAGCTTTAGTATCATTCGGCAAATTCCTTGGTCATAGTAAGTTAATCCAACACTAAGAAAATAATGCAAGGGGTTCACATAAAATGTATTAAACACTTCATCTGGACGGAAAGCTTACTTTTAAACCAGATTTGTAATCAAATATATACATTTAGAGGCTAAGCCAAGGATAGCACAAGGATATTGTTAGTCTTAGTAAATAAACATTTTGTTTCTTCTTTCTTTCCTTCATTTTTTCCGTTACGTTTTCTTCCCTTTTCTTGCCTATTTTCTTGGCCATAAAAAAGACATTTGATTTGAAAATTTGAATTTCGAATTTAATGATACACAAACACCAACTGTGGCATGATGACACAAGCTTTTTAAAAATGGACTGGAATAAAAGTACAAAAATATATGCCTTACAATATGCGGAGGCGAGAGAGGTAGGACTGAAACATGCCAATCAAATCGAACCATGGAGATAAATTGTCTACAAATATTGAAAAAAATTAAGTTTTACAAACCAAGAGAAAATGAAATTATTATTATTGGATCTGACGAGACGCCTTTGCCGATATAACTGAATTAATAATTTGGCGTCTAAACGTCTAGCGAAACGAACAAGAAGAAGAAGAAGAAGAGAAAAAAAAAAAAAAAAATCATACGAATAACAGGCCAGTCAGAACCTTTAAGATTTCGAGGAATGAGATCTCATCTTTAGAACGAGTTCCTCATGTTGAAAAATGGTCCCTTATGTAGTTCCTCATGTAAAGCTTCTCATGTAATCTTCTATTATTTCTTAAAATCAATCCTGATCAACAATGACAACAACAACCATCATGATTTACTTTTATATTTTTCATTCTCTCAAAGATGTTGGAGTGGCGTTGTCAGCTATTAATAGAATTTTTTTAACTATTAACATTTGATAATTAATTTGGTAATCGTATCAGAAAAAGCCATATTAGTCCTAATAATATCCTAATAATATATAATAATATAATATCCTGTGCATTTAACACATTTCTCCTGAGCCTTTTCGTTAGTTAATAGGAACTACTACTGCTACTATTTAATAAATACTAATCCTAAAAATACCGATCTAATAACCCTAATAATATCCTAATAACAGTCACAATGTATGTCGTTAATACAAACTTTTTCACAATGGTGTTAAATAAATATTAATATTAATACTGGAAACTCACAAAATGCCTATCACACTATTATCTTGCAGAACCTTGTCAACTGGATCGTTATAGATGTGGTACAAAATGTATCCCACTACAGTGGATCTGTGATGGCTATAATGATTGTGATGACAAACTAGACGAGAGAAACTGTGTAACAGCCAATCAGAATGCAACAATAGGCAAATGTAATTATCCAGAAAATTGGGTAATACACTACTGGCTGAAGGACAATGTAGATTGGCTGAGAGAACAAAACCAACAGACAATCAAACAAAAGGAGGCAACTTATCTTTTGTTTTTGATTGCTATTGTTTGCTTCGTTCTATTGTTTTGACGTCTTTTGTATTCTTCTCTCAGCCAATCTACGTTGTCCTTCAGTCGGTAGTCAGCGACCCAGAAAATTGGGAAGATTTTGTTTGAGCGCGAAGCGTGCGGTATTGTGACGGTCAAATGGCTTCCTATCTAGCACTGAATGGATTCCAGACTAAATTAACTGTTCATAACGCGCGAAAACAAACAAAATATTTTGAGGTTAATTGAAAACCCTTGCCAAAGATATTTGCACTTAACAGACAAATCTATGAATTCGTGGCCCATAAAAATCTAAATAATATTCAAGATGGAAAAATATCCCATGACTGTAACTGAGTTCCCCTTCAAGTCTTGAATAGGGAAGCCATTTGAGTGTTAGATGACAGCACCTTTCTTACTCATGAAATCTACATACTCGAAACAAGATTGTATGTTTCATTCCCTTTTGTTTTCCCATTTTTCTTTCGTTTCAGTCGGCTAGAAAGGAAGTCTCTTATTCTTCCTCCTAGCCAGAACTTTCTGTGTATTTTCTAAATATACTCCAAATTCTTGTATGACAGAAAAATTCTATATGAAGGAAAGGGTAGGGGAATCGAACGTAGTCATCCTAATGAAATGACAGCTTCGTGAACGAAAGGCTTCAATTAGGATCGCGAGATGCCTGGTCAAAATCAGTTTTTAAAAAACTCAAAATCATAAAATTCGAGTCCTCTGGTCTATTCCTGAATTTGACAGTTTCAGCAAACAAAAATGAACATTAAATAAACACTTAGATAAAACCTAGTTAATTTATGGACAAAAATAGAGCGAAGGTCGTTCGTGTTTGCTCATCTACTCGCTTGACAAATATTAATAAGTACCAAATTCTTCAGATTAAAAGCATCACGAATCAATTTTTTTCGCTAAATCCTGTCGAAATTTGACATGTTTTTGTCTCGGTTCAACATACGCAGCTCAAAGATTCCATTTACACCCTTTAGCCTTCTTAAAAGCTGTCATTAACTTCAATTCCCAGAATATGGAAAGTCCTCTAGCGACACCTTTTTGGGGGATGGCATTGACTTAACATCTTAGCCTACGCAATTTCATTTGTAAGCCGAGGAAAAATATAATATCAACTAAGCTATCGTTGGAATTGCGTTGATTTTATAGATGTGTAGTAAATTCGAAATCACAGAAATTTCAGCCACCTGGAGTCCACATTTTCGACATTGCTTTTTCATATTTCGATGATTCTTCTTATTCATGACTTTGATCAAAAGAATCTTTTTTTTCTTTGAAGTGACAGGCAAGAAGATCCAGGAAGCCGGCAAGATTCTGGAGAACAGCCCAAGTAGAAGCACTTCACCAGGTAATATCACCATCACTTACCAAAACATTTATTTCTAAGAAGCGGCTTAGTCCATAGAACGTGGCTGGCATTTGTCACAAGAGTCCATATATCACGCTAATAATATTGCAGCTTTGTGTTTCCCCTGAAAACCAGCAATAATATTGTCGAATCCATTGGTTTTACTTCGGCTTTATTTAAGGTCTAGACGGTTCTTTTGTTCTTCGGTGAGTACTCTAAGTGCTTTTAGCCGTAAGATTATGTGAAGCTCTGTAAATAGCTTGCTGTATTATTGGAGCCAATTTAACGAACGCAAATGGACACTCCATTGCTCCATGGAGGAAGACCAGTACTGGGAACCCTTTTAATGCAGTTTTTCTCGCGCATTCTATTACGTCATATCAACGCCATGTTGGCGCGGAAAATCTCAGTCACGATTCTCATTAGATATTTTCCCGCGTTTCCAAACTTGCTCAGCCCGGTGAGCTGTTCCATTTTTCCCCCCCCAGAAAACTGACAGGCTGCTCAGTGGCAATATTGTGTTAGCATTTGAACCACAGACATTATGGTGAACGTCCACTTAAGAGTCTTGTTCAGCGTTTTAAGTGGGTGCCAATATGGCCGACGCGCCGCGAAGTTAATTGAAAATAAAGAACATGGAAATTTATTAACTTTTTTTCTCAAAGCCGAAAGAAATAATCATCTCAATGAAAGGTTTTGCTGGTACCCGGAGAAAACTTCCTAACAAACCTAATAGGTTTTTAATCAACACAGACAACTTTGATCTTTCATTTTCCCGCTCTTTCCAGGATGTTCTCCGAACATGTTCTCCTGTGACAAGGGAGACAAGTGTCTCAAGATGAGTTCGTTGTGTGACACATTGCGTGACTGCGACGATGGCAGCGATGAAACCAACTGCCCTGCAAAATCATCAGGTATGAAGAGTATAATCCATTTTTCACTGAAGTGAAGTAAAACCCCATTCGCGTAATCCAATTACAATATTAATCCAATTTCTGTCTATTGAAGAATGCGAGAACAGCAAGTTTTCGTGCGACAGTGGAGCGAAGTGCTTGCCGTTGACGTGGTTGTGTGACAGCATCGACGACTGTATTGACCGCAAGGATGAGCACAACTGTCCCGCAACAAAAGGTACCGCTACCTTAAAAACTGAAAGTCGTCCCCCTTACAATTTTATCTATCATGAGTTCGTTTGAATGTCTGTCAGAAAGTATTGAGGTTATACACTTGAAATCGTGACAAAACCTTGATGAAACCAGTTGTATTTGAAGATATTTTCTTTACTTACCGTAAGAGCTTTCAAGAAGGAAAAAGCTCTCCTGATTTGTTTTTCTGTAAGCCGCTCAGAGATGACACTAACAGCGGCTGCGCAGAAGACTAGTTTCTCTGGGGTGAGGTAAAATGGAGTATGTAACACAGAGAATTGAACAAGAAAAGTGTGCAGTAGTTTTGAAATATCTCGACTTATTTTGTTTCACTTCTCTTCACACTAGGCACATCAATTGCCAAAGCAGCAGAAGCAGCAGCATTGACAGCAGCTCAAGAAGCAAAGCGTGCCGCTTATGCAGCACAAGAGATGATGAGAAGCGCAAAGGAAGCGGCCGACAAGGCTAAACGAGCCAGACATGTCGCCGAAGCTGCCAGAAACCTGTAAAGTACGACCGACCACCTCATGATACGACCATGATACGACCACGGTCGATATGTAAGGTTCCGCTTAAAAAAAAAAACTAAAAGGCACAAATGATGCCCCAAAGAAAGTAGAGAACTAATTTTATACAAACGAGTTTCACGACTGAAATAATTAGGACTGTGAAGATATTTCTGTACTTTGTATAATCGCATCTAGACATCAGAAGTGGCCGTGAACAACATTATCAAACCTAAAGCGACATTCGCAACCATCTCATCTGACCCTGAATTTTTTCTAAGAGAAACGCATCGTATTTTATTGTTTATAGTTGCCTTTTCCCCCCTTTTTTTCCCAAACCCTTTTGACGGATTCAATCGCAAGGCGTACTTGTTTAAGGCAAGTGTTACCATAATTAATGGCATTTTTATAGGTTTAAGCTCCTCTAAATTGAAAGCGTTTAAACAAAACAGATTCAAAAAGGACCTCAAAATGTACTAAAGAACACCAGTTGAACGATTATTGCACACAGAGGGATTGTAAGCTAAGGAGTTGCAACATTTGGTTCAGTAAAGGAGTGTGAAGCTTTTGGTTTTATTGTTTTACTGTGTTCAAGTGCTGACTTTATTTTGAATATCGTAGGAGATAGAGGAGTTTTGGATTTCTTTGAATTACGAATGACCGCTTTTGTATGTTGTTTCTCATCGATGACTCACGTTTTCCCACGAAAACCTTTCTCTTTCTGCCAGACGTGTCATTAAATATCTTGTACACAAATCAATAACCCTTTTTTGTAACAATGGCATATTTACCAACTCTCACACGTTCTCTTCCGAGGGACACAAGTGGAATCTTCATTTTAGTAGAATAAATTTCCAAAATCAAAATACACACGAAAATAACTATCATTTATTTATATAGGTTTTTTTCTCTATCAGCAAAAAACGGATTCCACACGTGATCACTCAAGATTTCCTTCCTAAAAAACATTCTAAAAATCTTTTCATGCAATTTTCTTTATTTCTGGTAAGCGTTATAAGAAATTTTTAGTAGCTTCCTAAAATGAACTGCCGAATCTAAATGAAGAAATGATATTAGGTAAACATATGGAATGACATGATGCGGGGTTGTTCGGGTACAGTGAGATCAGCTTGTACTGTATCTCGATTTTTCCCAGTTGTTTTGACCATTCAATCGCTTAAATATCAATAGCCGTGTTAAATGCATCTAGGAAAAAGATATTTGTGGTTAAAAACTCAAGTCGCCGGCAAAAAAGAAATAAAATTATTGCACAGTAGTCTAGTATCACGCTAACTGAAAATTTAATAACATCGTACACACCCTGAATTTATTTTATTTATTTATTTTTTTATTTAAAGCTCAATTTTAATCTTAAAGTAAAAAACATCACGACTTTATCGCTTGACGAAAAGAATAATTATTATAATTTTCGACTATCGCCACAGAACTGCACAAGTCAAACCGCAAGAAGCGATAAGTTTTAGGCACGTTATCGACATCTCGGCAAAATTCTTTAAATAACTTTTAAGGTTTTAAAGGCTTAACTAGAGAAAGTTCTACATGCGACGACAAGATATCTAGGTGAAAATAACAAATTGGAATTAAAGGCTTACATAATAATGCTTTAAAGTTGTTGTGTGCTATGCCGCTTGCTGACAGATAGCAACAAAAATAAACACTGTTAAAAGAACTTCACAAATCAATCAACATTTATGGAGAAACTACCGAAGGTTTTTTTAAGAGAACAGCTATCGCTGCACAACTCTCGGGAGCTTCCGCTTTACTTCTATTTAACTATTATCGGCTTCGTTTGGACTACCAGTGCATTAATAGAACTGTAATTTGTTTGCTGAAATGGATGGAAATAGGTACACGATAAATGCGGAACTCTGTGATGCTGAAAAGGAGAGAAAATATTTCAAAATCTAGTAGATTGGGTCAAGAAACCATTTTAGTGCAAAACCCAATAAAATGCAAAAACCCTGTAAAGTGCAAAAGCCAATAAAGTACAAAACCCCATTAAAGTGCAAAGAAGAAGAAAAAAGTGCGAAAGACCCAATAAAGTACGAAATCCAATCAAGTGTATGCCATGAGAAATCTTATATCTCAAATCTAACTAACCGAGTATTAAAATTCTTAAAAGCATTTCTTCCACTTGCATCTTTTTATTCCCAACCGCATGTGAGTAGGGTATTTGTTTTAGTTCTAACAGCACTAGAAAAATATTCTCCAAAACTGCTTTGCCCTTTTCCTTGTTAGGCATACTTGTAAATACTAGACTGAGTTTGAAGAGTTCTAGTATATTTTATTTCTTGTAAAAACCATTTGTATATTGTTGATCAGCAGTTGAATTGTATGGATTAAGTAATAAAATACGCCTAGAGGGCGAAAAATACTGAAAGGATTTGTTCCTGTTCACCTCTCACGATTCTTGAGAATATCTCACTCTTCTGGAAAAAGCCGCACAAATTCTCGCCCTTAGACTATAAAAAAAACTTCAAACGACAATAACAAAGTCCTGAAAACCCTGCTGAATTTTCTCTGCCCCCGTGCGAGGCGTACATAGAGGGTCCGCTTCGCCAGCCGTTTTTGAAATATGTCTTATCAAGTAGCAATATCCTATTTTGAAAATAAATCCACATTTGTACAAACAAAACGACATGTCATCGTAGCTTTATGCTAAGCTTATTACTGATGTACAGATATACCAGAAAAACGAGTGCATTATGTTCTTTTTCTACGTTTCCTGTATTCGGAGTCAGGGTATTTACATAATATTCTTGGCTAAGGAATATCCCCAGCGGGAAACTAAAAACAGAATTGTATTACCAGTTGTTTAAACGTAGCATGTATGCGACTACTTAGCGCTATAGAAAACGTTTTCCGCGTAGTTCAAAACTAAGCACGAATTCCCCAACACGGGCATATAATTTGATAAATTGCCTTAAGCATTTCTCTATAATTTTTTTCACTTCACCTATATCAACTCTCAGTACCTCTTACTCCTATTAAACGCCACAGCCTTATGCTTCGATGTTACAGACTCTGCCTTGCAGTTTAAGAATCGAAGTCGCAAACCCTAAACAATGAATTATAAGTAAACAAACATCGTAATATCAATATATTGTGAAAACAAACTCTCGAAATGCTATTTCAGTGCTCCAACTTGCCTCTAAATTTGTACCTTGCCTAAGACTTGAGTCATTCTGAATAACTCAGTAATGAATTTGAAGGTTATTCTTTTATTCGAATCATTTTCGTTCAATTAAAAACGTGCAGCTGTCATTATCTCTAAACTACAGTTACAATGCACTACTTAAGCTTCGAACTTTTTTTACAATTTACATTAAGTAGCCAAAGAAATGACAAAGAAAGAAGATGTGAACACTTAAATGTCAACTCTAGATCCCGTACCCCCCAAAAACATCATCCGTGAGGCAAATCTTCTTCCCCTATGGAATATTCCCGAAGACTAGTGTTTATAGTTAATGAAACTAGAAAAATACAGTAGCGGTAATTTGAATTTCTTAAAAAGAAACTCTGATTATATTTATAATAGTACAGAGTATTTTAGGAAGCAGCGAATGAGGGCGTTTTGTTCGACCGGCCTTTCTCTTAAGTAAAATGCTTTTTAAACTAAACTTGTGAGACTCGATAGAGGGTACGTTTTCGTGATTGATATGATTCATTGAGCTGATAGGAATTTATCAATTACTCGTGTTACCCTGGAGACAATCAAAGCCTTTCTGGAATCACCTAATGATTTTTTGAAATTGCTTAAATAGGGTTATCTTTTCTGGATAAAAATGCTGCTATCATTTCAACCTTTGAAGTCTACGCTGTGTAGGCTGGTCATACACATCTGCGCATGCCTGCTATCACCGACAGTCATCCACTTGATAATCACGTCCAATAGGAAGCCAGGAGAGAGTCTATCTCGAACCTATGATACACAAAGCAATCCACCTTGGCTATTACTCGCTAAATTTTATCTCGCATTTGCGGGGAACTCCAAAAATTATTCAGCGTGAAATACCCAGACCGGAAAAGATGCTTAATTAAGATGGTATTTCAGAGAGCGTGTCAAAGGTAAAGGTTTTTGAAATTCAAATTTCGAAATCATTCAGCGAAACAACACGATCTAAAAGGGTGACGTCGGCGAGCTGGCATGAAAATAGCCAAACAGAGCTGAAGTTCTTTATATCACGAGATAGGGCCGAGGAAGTCACACGGTGAATATATCCGCGAAATATTACCAAAAGTCCTGCGACGATCCATTGTCTTTACAGATTGAAAGAAACACTACGAAGACGAAGCGAAACGCTGGAACTTTCGCTCCGCATTTTTTTAAGAGTTCTAGAAGATATAGGAGTAGTAGTGATGAAATATCTAATGCATGGATTTTACCTCAATGGGAAAGACTGAACAACGAGGCAGCGTTGGTGGGCATGTGATGGATTTCTTGGCTGTGGCCTCGCTACTTAGCGTATTGACAAACAGCTCACAAAGTAAGGATTAAAAACTGAGAGAAAGATCTTTAAACACGACGCGTGTCGTCACATCTCTAAGTCACTGTTAATGAACTCGAGTGTATACATGTTTTTATGCATTTTTAATCCGTCTTGCTCTTGAGAACCCTCGACGATACAAGATCTCGGATGTAACAAATCCCCAGAATGACGGGCGCATTGTCAAGCAAAGACATTCCCTTGTTGATGATTTCCATTATTGCCGTTGTAGCCAACCTTTTCGTCTGCGTCCTCGTCTTCTCCAAAAGACAACTGCGTACGCGTACCAACAAATTTGTCGTCTCATTGGCTATTTCAGATATTCTAATCGCGGGGATTTTACTCCCGATATGCCTTGCGCATGTCAACAGTACGGTAATCGCCTACATGGGTTCCATTACTCTCTTGGCTGGGGTCGCTAACATAAGTGTGGTTACGATTGATCGATACATTGCTGTGTTCAGACCATTCAGATATAATGAGATAATGCGCTTCTGGTTCACTAAGATCATTATTCTCGCATGGTCCTTCAGCATTGCCATTTCTCTGATTCCGCTTTTCTGGAACACGGACCCGACGACTACCGCGCATCGCGTCTACATATTCACGGCGCAAATCGGCCTTGTTGTCCTCTCCTATGTCTTAATATTTATCGCGTATTTCAGAATCTTCCGTAAGGTCCACCAGACTGTCAAAAAAGAGAGAATCTTGATGCTGTCATTAGCTAAATCTCGCGATCAAGGAGTGGAGAGGAATTCAAAGGCATCACCGAGCTCCTCCGAGTCTAAAGTAGCACGAGTTTCCATCATAATCGCAGCGAATTTCATGCTAACATGGCTGCCGGTAGAATACATGACTTTTATGGAGAACATAGGGAAGGGAGACTATATTCCAAACTCTCTGTCCATCATCTCTTTTTACACCATCGCCTTAGGCGCCCTCATCGACCCAATGGTGTATTCGTACCTCAAGTCTGACTTTAGACAAGCCATCAAGAGTTTGTTTGGGAAGCGCTCACGAGAAAACGAGATGAGCAGCACTCAAGGGATTCTGGGACAAAGACGGCGGGAAAGTGGACTTCGCTCGACACTCATATAACACAAACAGGAAAAGGAAACAATTCTAGTTTTTCAATTAAAAAAGACTTAATTATTGAACAGCTAACGGCAAAGTGCAAGTGGAAATTAAACCAATAAACCCAAATTACTAAATTACCGAATATGAGTATGACAGTCGGAGAGAAAAAGACTATTTGGGCATAAGTGATTTAACATTCCCTGAGGCCAATACGGATTAAAATACAATTACTTAGCTCAAGGGAGAAAGCCGGAAAAGATACAATATTTCATCGAATAGCAAAATTTCAGCTATCGAAAATGAAGGAAAAATGCTCTCTAAGGCAAAACGGGCAGTTAAAAATCCTAATATTTTAAAGGAAAAACGACAACAACAACGCGAGAATCGGCCGAGACAGCACAAAAGTCTTAGCAAAGATTTTTCTCTGCGAGTGTGTAATTCAGGCGATAGACACACGAACTACCACAACTTTTCTTGTTGGTCCATTATGTCCACCTGAATTAAGTCTAACACGTCCCTATGATATTCCGTTCTCGTAGAAAAAGAATTTTAATAATTCACAGAGAAAATAATTCAATATTTATGTACCGAAAAAACAGCCAAGACGAGTTAATAGAGCTCTTAGAACCCTTTCGGTCGGACCAAACTATCATTCAGACTAAGAACCGGGCGTTTAATATTCTCTGTGATCGGCGGGGGTCTTCTCATGGAACAGCACTTAAACTGCTTGGTGATTTTGGTCTCACATTACTGATATCTAATGGCCTCCTGTTAAGTTGTGGTTTATCCCGAGATGTGATGTGGAGTTACCACAAAGAATATGATAAGACAACATTCAATTTTTATGGTTTTGCGTAATAGGATTCCACGACAAAAAAAGTAAAGTCAAGACGCAAAGTGCTGCGTAAATGGAGAGCATCGAGTTCAGAGATATAAAGGTCGACAAGGAAAGACGAGACGCTTGGGTGTGTCAAGATAGTACGGATGGGCTTTTCATACGATCCTCTACTCGATGAAAATATATAAACCATGAATGCCAAGGATTTTTCCATCAATGAGGTAGCCACGTAGCCGAATAACAAAATCGCCTAAAAAGACGAGATACATTAAAAATACAAGAGTACCAAGGTTTTCTTCCTAGGTGGGGCTCTACATATTTGCGTGTCGAGAAGAGATCACACCCTGGACATGGTATTTTTCATTAAAAAAAGCTAGAACCCCAAGACTTTTTTTTATTTTTACGGCAAGATTGGGTAGCAGCTCAGAAAATGTGAAACTAAGTTAAGCTCTCACGATCCAGCTTCGAGGGCACTGAGCCGCAACACTACGAAACACTTCATTACATCAGTCGATGTTAAATGGTGTACTAAACGTGCATATTTGATTCTACTAATGGGACTGGTTCAGTCAGAATTAAGACGTTATGGTCGCAGCTTGACGCGAACAGCAGGGCCACAGCCACACAAACTACTAATAGGTTTATTTTTGTGTCTTTTAATGGGATATCGAATGGATGTTTCCATTTCTCTCAAGTATGGCAGCTGCCAGTGGTCTAGACCTGAACATTTATAGACAGTGGCAGAAGAGATCGCATAACCAACCGCACTCGTATTTTGGTCTGTAAAACTTAAGAGAAAGCAGGGAGCGCCATGATAATCTTACAACATCTGACCACATGCCATCTTTTGGTTAGGTTTTAAAGAACAGTTTAAAAGAACTCCTATTAGGTTAAAGAGTGTACATATCTGCACTACTTCCTTCGTAGTTTGTTAGTCGATCCTGGTGTACGACAAGTGATACATTGTTAGCATATGCTCTAGGTTTTTGCAAACTTAAAAAAATTAGTCAAATGAAGAAAAAGCATCACACTTGGGTCGAAAAAATTACGGCTTTGACAGTCCAAGTACTTTTTGGCAACTAGGACAACCTTGATACGCATGCTCAGGATTTGAACCCTAAAATTAATTTGATAGCTTGAGAAGACTTGGTTTAAAAGACAAGAAAAAAGAGTTTTGGGTACGTGATTAGTACCACAAGACATAACAACCAAAGTCCTCGTTAGCAATGGCAACGGTTCTCAGGACACACGCACCCGACAAAGCACTCAACACTGACTTGAGAAAAAAGATCACGAAAGACTCGCCCTCCAGGAGAGAAACTTCCAGTGATTTGAAAAATAGTCAAGCACTGCTCATATATATCAATACCAATGTTCAAGATCAAGATCGTAAGATACCCTGACAATGGCTGACATGGAGGTTACGCGGGCGATCTCACCAATCTGATAAAGTTTTTAAATCAAAATTAAGAGCTCTAGGGCTAAGGGCGCCTGTGTATTTTAAACTGATATCTGATAACTAACTCGACACTAAAATGAGTGGTTTGTTTTGAATAACAATTCAACTACTTCACAGAAAGACTCTTAATACAAGGATTACTGACATAAGAGAGTGTAATTAATACAGTAATTATATTTCAAAGACATTGGAGACCTCTATGATCATTTGAAGTTATCTGATGTGCGCTGGTAATGAGTACTATAAATCTCACGCGTTATGCTTAAAACCCAGTGGCCAAGACAACAAAAATTCACAATCAAAAATAAAAGCTAGTGCAAACTCGGTGCCTTGCTGCACAATGTATAAAAATTATGGGCCTAATGTAAGATTAATTTTCATATAAATAAAAACTTGACGGAATTTAAAACGTTTGTCGCTGGACGGATTACAAAACCGTCTTTTCGACTTTTCTACAGCTCTATTATTCTAACTGTTTACGCTAAAATATTTGCACAAATGTTTCTCTGAAGTTTTTAAAGCCCAAAATAGCGGGAAAACAAGCGAGATTTTAGATGTGACGCCAAAACTTCCGTAATTTTAGGTAACTCAGTTCAGTATTAACGAATTTTCCACCGTTAGTACTATTAAGTTTTCATCCACTGGCTCTGCCTTATAATCATTTTCGCTAATTTCTGTTTGAAATTTCCCTTTTTCAGTACCAAAGTGGAAATAGTTTGCAACATGTGTGAAAAAATTATCTACAATCTCATGTTACAACAATCCCTTTTATCTCTTCTATATTTTCATTGTATGCGTTGCCATGCCAACGAAATGCCTTACAAATACGCACTGTGAATTAGGAGTTTAAAGGAAATGAAATTCACAACTAAATAGAAATTCTGGAGCAAATGTAACAAATAAAGGAAATATTCATTCCAAATTAAATATCACTCGGAATGTTTGAGTGGACGACTGCTTTAGTGAAAGTTTAGTTCAGCAAAAGCATCTGCGTTAAGCTCATTGGACCTAAATGTTTATGCAACCTTTATTTTTTAATTTCTGTTCAATTTATATCTTTTTTAAAAAATAGTATGCTTTTAGTTGTGCTTTATACAATCTAAAGCAATGTTAATAAAATAACATCTCTATATCATAAATATTTTTTGCTTTTTTAGACTAACTTTGTATTCCTGTCTAGCTGAATCAGGGATTTACTTTGTAATTGAAATTGGGCTTCCTTTTGGAGAACAAAAAGCAATGAGACTGGAGCCAATTTATTTTTTCGTTGGAATTTAGAAGCCCTAAAATATTTGGTATTTCGTAAACGAGAAATAAAACACATTTAAGTGCCTGAAAACCAAAGTGGAACAGCATAATAAAAGAATGTTTAAGCTAACAACCTGACCTTATAGCTTGTCTAACTCTATTTTTAGCTCATCCACGGCAATACGCATGCGCCGTTCTTCCTCTGGTTCTACACACTGCTGCTGCCAATCAGCGACTTGCTTTAAAATGGCTTCCTTTTGTAGCTTGAAGTGAGTTCGTACGACGTCTTCTAGACCTTTAGTATCAAAAAATAAATATTTAGGAGATTTTGATATTAGACAAGGCGCCAGAGGTTTTGTGTTCTTGATGTTTAAGCAACTATTGGCAACTTCCCGTCAACAAAATACACAGGAAAGAAAATAAATAGAGCTCGCATCATAGCCACGAACCAGTCGGCGGTGCTACTTAAGTTAAAGGTCGAATCTCAATTAAACACTAGCTTTGGAAACATAACAGAAGGCCCAAGTTGTCTAGATGAATTATATTAATGTGCACGGTTGATTTGCGCAGTTTATTTGCGCATACTCTCACCCTTTGTATTGTTTACTTTTGTTGAAGCGCCAGCCATGTTTATTCCCGTGAGAATCAAATAACTAATGTCTTTGTACGGGTAAACTATCTAAATATCAATATTAGCTTTTGCCATGATGAGGGACACCGCGAGAGAATGAGCTACTAAAAAAAGACTCCTTTGACAAACTGTCACCACAAACCTGCGGGAGGCTGGCGTAGTTGTGCAACCATCGCGTGCCGTACTGTCAGTAGACGAATCTTAGCGTTCGAACGACGAGACAAATCCTGTGGTAAATAGAAAAACGATGTGGTAAAACATCTAACATTGGCTACATACTAGCTATGCAATGCTTTTGAGTGGCATACCTTGGAATATCCCACGCGTCACTTGTATTTTCTCCGTATGCAAACGTGCCTTTAGAGGAGTATGTATACCTATTTCAAAAAAGCTTCTCGAAGCCAAAGGCGATAGGCAATAAGCGATAGGAAATACGCCATTCCAAGATCCAGGAATAGCTGGAATGACTTGCATTTCTACTTTTTATTCTCGTCAACAACATGGAGCTTAGTGTTGAGATATTCAATGTTGTTTGTAGTCGACGAAACCATACTAAAGGCCTCGATTATTTGTGTTTACTTGTATGTCCATAATTCATTCATTCATTTATTTTTTTTTTTAAGCTTCCACCAATAAAAAGTAATTAAAAAAATCAAGTATAATAATAATAATAAAAAAAAGAAATTAAGAATAAAACGAAAAGATGATGAGGGACACAACAGAGCTGGGCTCCAATTAAAGTGCATGTCTTGGAATGACTCATCGCCTATTGCCTATCTCCTTTGGCTGGGACAACGTTTTTTGAAATGGATGTACATGTATACAAAGAAAATACAAGTGACAAGTAGGTTATTCCATCATGTGGCATGAGAAAGCATTGTATAACTATTTTATCCCACGCCATAAAAAATACAAATGCATGATGGGAAGGAAGAGTGGAATACCGACAAATATACAACGGTTTTCTTGCATTCTGATTGGCTGTATTTTCTATAATGTGGCATAAATGCATTATGGTTACGTAACCCCTTACTTACTTAAGAACCCCCTCCCCTATGAAGATCCCTAGAAAAACAACGACAAGAATATCATCATGAGAAGCTACTACACATCAAAAAACCTGCTCGATACAGAAAGCACATAAAACCGTCTTTCTAAATCACGATAGCTCATCAGATATCTCAAGCGCCATCCGCTCCAATATATATATATGATCCGAAAACAGAGCAAGCCGACAAGGCTATCAAAGTATACACATCCCTTAACACAAGTATGCCCAAATAAACATACACAAAAAATAACGCGCAAGGGCATAAATATCTCAGTAAACTACTACTCGTATCTTTCCTTTCCTAACAACATCCAAAACAAAGGCGCCGTCAAGACTATCAGTGAGTAAATCTACACATCCCTTAACATAGATATACCCTAATAAATACACGAAAAGCAAACTGCCTAAAGGCTCGTTTAATTTTCGCGCCTCATCGGCTATGAGCTTATGTACGACGAGATTGAGTGGAATAATTGTTTTATTATATCCACATTCACTGGATTGTGAGAAATATAGAATTTTAATTATTCTCAAGTTTAAAAAAACGAAACAACGTCGGCGAAACGCTTCGCATTTTGTTTACTTCTCTACTCACGGGATATGAGCTGATATCCTAGTGGTAGAGGAACCAATCAGAGCGCGCGATTGCTCATATCCACTGGATGTGGATATAATAATAGCAATTATATCGCGCGACTTGAACTGCGATTTTACGGCGATTT
Source organism: Stichodactyla helianthus (assembly GCA_015163945.2). Lineage (NCBI taxonomy): Eukaryota > Metazoa > Cnidaria > Anthozoa > Actiniaria > Stichodactylidae > Stichodactyla > Stichodactyla helianthus. The sequence continues at coordinate 4,209 of WUAP02189664.1, read as the reverse complement.
TACGGCGACAGTTTGCGCACAAGTCGCCACCAATTTGAACATGTTCGAAATTTAGTGTAAACATACCCGATTTGGGTTGCGATAAATTCGCCACTGTAATCGCCGCTCAAGTCGCGCCACAACATAGCTATTGTAAACGGGCCTTAAGAGAAAAAGCATACAAAACAGACTCAACAAGTCCTTACTTGTATGTGTAAATCTACACACCCTTTACTTAACAAAGAAGTGCCCACCCCAAACCGGTCTCTTAATTAGCAAACAGACAAGAGAAAAGACCGAAAAGTATTGCTAAAATAGTGCGGCAGTTTCGTACAAGCGGAAAGCGAAATGGAACATAGCAAAAATGTCTCGCAATTTTGCTGCTGCAACCGTTGCGAGAAGTAGAACTCAGAAAGACACTTTTGGTATGTTACATTAGGCAATGACTCGTGCAACTTGTGCAACAAAATTGCAAGACAAGTTACATGGAAAATTGCCTAGTGTAACAGCACCTTTGCCGTACTACACGTTGCCATTGGATGAGTCACACGCAAACAATGGGAAGCCATTTCAGTGTTACGGCATACCGTACCTAATAATGTTTTCTCCTCATAATAAAATTGTTCTAGACTACTTTTACTCACGTCGCCTTCTTCAGTTCCACGGATCCCTTCATAACCAGGCTCATTAAAAATAGGATCAGGAATCAATATCATCCCTTGTATTGACAACAAAACCTGTAAAAAATAGCAATATTAGTATCATGGTTAAGTAATGGGGTAGGTATTTGGGGGGAGGGTTGAGTTAGTAGAACAAAAAGCTGCCAGTTTCTCTTTTAGCTGTCAAAACTGGCGACTAAAATGCAGGGTGTGTACAAACTTATATTTTATCTGCTACTTCCCCCTCCCTGATACCTCTCCTAAATTTCATGTAAAATTGAGCCACAAGTAGTTGATTAAAAGTCTTATAATGCTACTATTTCTTCTTGTAGTGCTCGTTTCTCATTGTTTCTCTTGGATAAGCCAAGATTTATGTTACACAGGTCTAGGATAGAGAATACGTTTTTGTCTCAAGGCATTGATTAAAATAAGTTGCCTTGCCCTGTTGTTGCGATTATTTAAAAAGATGTTTCCATTTCCCAAGGAAAATTAGACGCAATGTATTTACTAAAGAACTGGAGGATCTTGATATAACGAGTGTTTGATACAAAAGATGAAAAAAAGGAACGAAAGGAGGAGAAAGGGATAGAATAGAAGGAAACGAGATAGGAATAAAGAAACAAAGAAAGAGAATAAGACAAAAAGAAAGGCTTTAAACGAAAGGAAGGACCAATAATGAAGAAAATCGCCCCAGGGAAGGAATCCGGATTCCGGAACACACGGAAGTTTGGCTTTTGAAATCCAGAATTCAAGCATCATTTTGCATTTCCTCATATGGGGCAAAGCAAAAACAACCGAGTTTGAAAAGTTAAATAAAGGTTATTTTTTCCCCAAGCGATGATTCATTAGACAAGACCCCATTGATATAATGATTGCTCAATATTGAAGCGGAAGACAAGACTATTTCCAAAGTTGGCTGAAGTGTCCTTACCGGCTATGTGGATTAACGATTTATCATGTGGTTATCTCGAATACCTAAGGGGTAAAAATGAATCAAAATACTGAGAGGTTGGTGTCTTAGTCGCGAGTTTGTTGTATTTTCCAACAAAGTAAATGAAAATTTATGAAGATCCGAAGAAAAAATGAGATACAAAAGAAAGGGGGGAAAAGGAAAAGAAAAGAAAAGAAAAAGAAGGAAAGCAAAGTAAAGAAGTATAAACAAATGTGAAAACTAGAGAAATGGAAAGGAAAAAGGAGACGAGAAGAGAAGAGAAAAGGAAAAGAAAAAGAAAATGTAATAACCAAAGGAGAAGAAAAAAGAGCTACAAGAAGACAGAAAACATACAAGATGAATGAGTTTCTGATATCGTAAGGATCAAGATATTTCAAACAGCCTCAGGGAGATGTAATGTTGCTCTTCTAAGTGATTGGATAATGACTCGTTGCATTTCTGAACATCTTGAAAACCCAGTCAAAACAACGAACCTATGCAAATAGTTTTCGATATTTTACGTGTAGAAGACTACCCCCAGGTAGTGTCGGCAAGCATCTCTTCAAAATAAATAACTAAGGCAAAGAATTCTTGATAAGTTTTCGATATTTTAGTCTAAGGACCAACTCAAAACATCTCCGGGATGACTACAATACCAATATTTTTCGTGCGGTGCTTTGGCCATCTTCAACGTCAAGGAATAACAAAGATCAACGGAAACAAGACGCTTTTAGTGTTTTTGAAGAGTAAAAAAAATCCATACTGCCTTGAGATGTTATGCAGTGGTATCCGGCGTTCAAATCACTGACTGACGTCCATCGAGAATTTAAAACAAGAGTCAAGGCAACATTTGACATTACTACTCGAATTAAACCAATACTAACTATGAAGCTCCAGGCTAATATTTCACTTATCCTCGCTTCGTTGGCTCTCGTTATCTGTTATCGGAATCACTAATTTATTAGATTCTAGGGCTTTCCAGCGCCAAAGGGGAACACAAGCCAAGAGCAACAGACGAAGGACAATTGGAAATTTTGAGAGAGTGATAACAAAATCAATACAGAGGTACTCGAGAGTGTTTTTTGCAGAGTAAGAATTATTTATAAGCGTTTTGGAGGGACGCCTGTATTTCTACATGTTGTGCGTTCTAATGCCATGAAGTCTGCGTAGGAAGAAACGATGGAAAATACGGAAGAAGGAAAAGCCGGAAGACGGAGGTGGTAACTAACACTTTGGATACGCCAGACAATGCTTTGCGTGACTCAAATGCTTAATGACTTGTAGCAAGTGTTTTAAAAACAAGGGTGGTTACAAGTTATAACAAACTAATGACTTAGTGCCGTGGCCAAAGATTTCGTAAGCCTACACAACTGTGCTTAGAGTTTGTTAACCCGCAGAGGTAGAGGGAACGGGGTCGTAACTGTGTGGAACATTTTAAAATCTGAAAGATGGTGCAACCGCAGCGCGCACCACATTGTTAACAGGTTTTAGAAGAGGAACACCACACGTTGCTATTCATCTTGCAAATATCTCAATTTTTTTTTAAGGAAAACGAGCTAGAGAAGAGCATTCTGACCAGCGGTACACCAAAGTGGCATTTTATTGGCTACATCGCGACGCCATTGTCAGCGGCGTCGTTATACGATAAAATTTGTTGCGCGAAACCGTGACAGAGCTGTGGGCACAGTTCATTTTCGTTATTGTGCGCAAGAGCTGTACCGTGTTCCCAGGCCTAAGTTATATTATTTCTGATATGCAAATCTCAATAAAAAATTACAAAGTATTCTTTAGTCTAACTCTAAATAGTGCCCGCATATAAAATGGACGCTTGGATCACAAGTTCTGTGTAAGGCACGAATAGTTCAAAAGAGTTTTACAGATTACAAAGAAGATTTGAAGCCGCGCCAGGAAACGTAATTTTTATATTCGAGTTAGCGCTCACTCGCAAGATAAATTGGTCTCAATAATGTTCGACGACTCTCATGAACCAATTGTTCCTCCCTTTGGGAAATGTGTTATCCAAAATACGGGATATCAGCCATTGATCTTATCAAAACCTGAAACAACCTCTGGGCTGATCTAAGTCAGGACACGGACTAACTCACGGATCGAATTGGAATTTAGCGTTTTGGGTTTGTGGAAAGATCCTCCAATCAAGGAAGGGACCTTTCAAGAACCCTACTCACATGAAATGCGGAATCTAGGAGTAGAATCCGACACCCCAGAGGTGAGAGGCGAGTGTGCTACTGCCAAGCTACCTTTGAATCCCAATAAAAGCCTGTGTATAATCAACCTGTGTATAATCCTTTCTCATTTCTCCACTCCACGAAGAAGATCCACTCCTCATACGAGGTTGGAAAAGGAATGTTTTGTAAATAATTTTCGTGAAATTTACCTGACACAGAGAAGACTTCTTAGGGTCCCATTTCTCGCTTGCGTCTCCACCATGCCACGTGCCAAGAAGACTCAAGCAAACCTGGAAATAGTAAATAGAATTGAAACGTTTATCTGTTGGGCAGATTAGAGGTTGTGTCCTAGTTCGGGTTCCTATGGTGAAGGTACGAACTTAGGCCCGTTTCAGACGTCGAACTTTCCATGAGCCGAACTCATTGAATACAATGGATAATTAGGCGGTCTTCT
>WUAP02189553.1:0-12400 GCA_015163945.2 Stichodactyla helianthus | reverse complement strand
AACTAACACCAGATCAACACTGAATATTGAAAGAACATGGCAAAATTAGCTTTTTATGAAAATTTGAGCTTGGAACATTGGAACATTCATTTTTTAACCAAACTAACACCAGATCAACACTGAATATTGAAAGAACATGGCAAAATTAGCTTTTTATGAAAATTTGAGCTTGGAACAGATTTTGCGTGATGCGGTTTTAAAAACTCTAAATTTTACAGAGAATGTATGGGCTCATTAGCGCTTTTGCCACCTAGAAATTTGAAAAATGATATCTCGTTTGATGTTGCATGGAAAGACCTAAAAATTTCGTAGATTTCTAATATCAATAAGCCCTTTTAACTTTTGAATTCAGTTTTGCATTTTTCTCGACTTTTTAAAGTTGAAAAATCGTATACTAATGAGCAAAATATTTTAAACAAATATCGGTCTATAGAAGGTATATTAATTGACGTTGAGGTTAACTAAAATTTTTAAAAAAGTAGAAAAAATATGTGTAAACTAGCTTCTGCAAACATTTAAAGGAAAATTTAGATGGTTAAGAAAAGCTATATTTGAAGCTTGTTTCTGATCCCATTTCAATGAAAAGGACAAAATAATTTGCGTAACTATTACTTTTATACTGAAGCGAGAGACCCTGAAACAACCAAAAAGATTCCATAGTGATAGTTAATTTGATATTTCTGTAAATGATTTACTTAAATGCTTAATGATATGGAAAAAAGGTATATATGCTACACCAAATATTAGCTATTTAGGCGTGTCAAGCGCATTTTTACACATTCAATTACAAAATGACCTTCTTTATGATTATGGGGAAAAGCTTATTTTTGTTTGTTCTCAGCAGGGACCGTGGAGAACGCTAAAAAGTGTGTGTGTGTGTGTGGGGGGGGGGGGCTATATACAGACAGACAGACAGACAGACATGATTTTATTGGCACCTTATAACATAAGTTACATCAGCGACTACCCAATAAACATAAGAGACTAGCATGGAAAAAGGCAAAAAGTGGGGGGGGGGCTAAAGCCACGGTCTCCAAGGTCTCTGCTCAGCTGTAAGATAAGTTAAGAATAAATTTTGAAGAACATTTTTTAAGCAGAACAATTACTAACACAGGAAATTATTTTACATAAATAAATCGGTCTCTTGTTATGGCATGTGAAGTTCAACTGAATGTAGGCTTAAAATATTTTGCAACAATTTTTGATGTACTTTTACTTTCCAACTCAAAAACTGTTTCAACTTACATGTAACATTTGCAGTAAAAAATCCTCTTCTATACATATACATTTACAAAGGACAGAAATAACTTAACTTATGATTGTGTGTTGTCTTTCTCCTTTTTACATTTTCATCATACACGTTTGTCTTCATTTTTAGCAAGAGTGAAGTCATATATGAGGCTTTAAATTTTGTTTTTCAATCCCATTTCATGAAAAAAAATAACATTTACTTAAGTTTATGCTTGCAAATAAAATCTAAAATCAAACAAGATTGTGATGTAAAGGAGATCTGCTATTAATTTTAACAATTTATTTATTCCAATTTAGGACGTTGTAAAAGTACCTTTCATGGCTGGATGGAAAAGATTTTGGAGGAAGTTGAGGAGAATTGTGCCGCAAGAGGAATTCAAGTCGAGACCATCCTTACCACCTGTACTTGGGAAAAGTTTGGGGACAGACTGGCGAGGGCTGGTGCACGACAAATTGGCCTTTTTGATGAAGTTACATCCTTTTTTTCCTCCATGAATATGTATTCCTCCCAAAGGTTGCAACTTAGCGATACAAATCAGTATCAGGACTTCCTCAAGCTTCATACTGGGAAAAGTAAATCTCGAGAAACAAGTAAGTATGAAGTCCTTTTATGTCCATAACCATGCAAGCTTAAGGTTGATATTCCAAATCAGTCACATAGAACAATATATCAGGTTGGAAGACATAGATGTGATGTTGTGTATCCCATTGTCATTAGTTTTTGTAAATGACAGTACATTACTTTAATTTACAAAGTCAAAACAATGCATACATAATGCATATTTAAAACCTTACATTTTTTAAAAAGTCAACCTTATAACTGTAATGCATTTCTTTTTATAGTCACTGGGAATTGCAACTATAAGATGTCTCAAAGTTCCTTCACATTAATGGGATTCAGTCAGCCAATATCAGTTCTCCCTCTCATCAGAGACATTAACAATAACGCAAAAGGATTTACTTCTAGAATGATGTGGTTCTTTCCAAAACCAATTTACTGCAGGAGAAGGGAAACAAAATTGACAGCAGAAGAAAAAGAGATAACAAATGATTTCAGGAAACTTTTTGGTAAGGGAATTAATTTTTTTTCCCAATTGCTATCACTACTACGACAATGATATTCATAATAATTTACAGTAATTATTTAACTGCAATACCGATTCAGTAAAAAGAAATATCACACATTATGTCCTGCAGTAACAACTTTGCTTGGTCCTCAGACACTTCAAAAATGATTTACACACAGAAAAAATAGGCAAATAAAATTTTAGTGATTTAATGGTGGCGTAAAGGAAAATACTGTGTAAGAGACATGCAAAAGACTTTTTAATTAACACTTTCATTTTGCACTTTCTTTTTTTATATATTTCAGTGGACTTCTTAACAGAACTATTTGTTTTTGGAGAAGACACATACCACATTCAAGAATTGGATAAATTGAAAGTAGTGTATGTAAAGAGGAGAATTTTCTCCTTAACAGAAGAAGCAGAAAAGACTTATGATGATATACATGATGACTGGGAACTTAACATATGCAAACGTTACAGGAATGATGCACTAATTGGTGGTAAGTTTAGAATTATACCAAATATAATAAATAATTTTACATGTACCAGCCCTCAATCTAGTTTAAAGTTGTGTGATCCAATAACCATTTGAATAAGAAGTGGAAAATTTTGCACTTTTGCTTGTACAGGGACTACATGTGGTACCCAAATTGAAATGAATCAATTTCGTTATTGGTAATACAACTTATTGATTAAAAGTGTTCTTTCACTTCCAAGATATTAAAAGGATTGATTTTGAGTAACATCCAAACAGTAGAGACAAAAGTTGGACATTTCGACGGAACGCTGCCGTCTCAATACAAACCTTCTCTTAATACCCAGAAGGATTCAGTTAAGGCTAAACTATTTGTTTGAACATTCATTATTATTCTAATTTATTCACCTCTATAATATAAACACTGTAATTCAATAAATAAATTTGCTGAAAATGACGGCAGCATTCCATCGAAACATCCAACTTTTGTCTCTACCGTTTATTCTTAAATATTTCACTTCCCATCACATCTCGAATTATGTCATATTTTTTATTTTTTCCAGCTCTCTTTTCCCGTGGAAAGTCCCAAGTCCTAAGGCTGTCTGTTTCTATAGAAATCCTTCTGAAACTAATAGACCATCAGCATGTTTTTCCAACTGAAGCTAACATTACACAAGAGGATCAACAATCCCAAACTGTGCTTGGTGATGGTAGTGGTGATGGTGATGCAGATGATGATGATCATGCTGAATATAATGATGGTGGGGAGGATGATGAAATGTCCACTGATGATGATGATGATTTCAATCTGCAACCATTAACATTTCAAGGGATGATTATCAACCAATTCATCCAAAAAACAGCCATTACTGTTGCAAACTCAATTGTAAAATCAAGTATCAATCAGCTATGTAAGTTTGAATACAAAGTGTAATTTGAATATGACTATCCACAAATTTTTCTTTTATGACTCATACATTTTTCAATTATATGTCCCTTCTAAATTAATCATTATTGCATATACTTTTTTTGCTCCACTATAATTGCTTTAATTATGATGGAGTATAATTATTGATGATTAACAAAATATATTCATGACTATTTAAATGTGGCTTAAAGCATTTTTTTTTTACATGCAGCCATCATATTATTTTGTTGTATTGTACTGTCAGTACTCCTACAATTGTCATGCTTTTGAAAAAAATTGCAATAAACTGCCTGCATATAATGAAATTTTTCCTCTTTGTGATTCATTTCTTTCCACTGAAAGTCTCTTTTTTATAAATGTTTCTTTTTTGTAATTGCAATTATATGACTTTGTACAATAACCTTTTTATTTTAAATTTTTCAGGTGTTCTTACCAACAAAACCATAGCACAGTCACATGAAGAATACAATGAAGTACAACATGTATCCTACCATCCATTACAAGGCGTTATCAGGAATGTTCTGCTAAGCCCAGGAAAATGCATTTCCTTTACAATTCTACTAAAGAAAGGCATTTTCAGAAAACCATACAATGGAGAAAGTGGAAGAGGTCTAGCAAAACTTGTGTATAATGAACTCAAGACAACTGATCTTGGTACCATTGATACCTTTGTTAATCCTGGAAACAAGACACAGGTAACATAAACTACACTTCAAAAGCTCTATAATGAGTAAGAAGGAACAGATTAATAGTTATGAACCCTATGTATACAATGATTGGTGCCTATTCAGCATTTAGAGCGAGTATTATTGTGAGATATCTCTAAAAAAATTTCGCTTAAAATGCCGTTTGGGGAACAACAATATTGACATTGACTGTATTTACAAAACACAATCCTGTAGCAAGGTTTGCAATTTATCAACAGCCTGGACAGAATCATTTTTTGATTCATAAAGATACTTGTTGAATTTGAAAGTCCTGCAAACCTGAAGCATGGCTGAAAAGTCATTTCCATACACATGGCCACATAAGAGAGAATGATAGTCAGATGTGATGGTTCAAAAGATAGTTTCATTTTCAATTATATCCTCTTTTTCATTACAGGTTACATTCTTCACCAAAGCAACCCCACCACAAGATCCCAACAATGCAGCAGTGTTTGCATCAAAGTTGTGTGCTTTTGGAGTAAGTCTTCCAAGTTATATTCAGTCACTAAACCCATCTAGTCCTTCAGATATTGAAGAGAGGTATGTATTTTATTTAAAGTTCAAATAGTATATAAATTAATTATCTTTTTCAAAGGTAAATGAAGGGGTGGGCACCTTTTTTCAAAAATTTGGTGTATAGAAGATTTGGGGCAAAAAAAAAAAGACTCCATGCAGAGCATTCCCAAACAATTTGAACCACCATTAAATTCAATTATGTTCTATCAACAGTGAAAGGCACCATGAAGACTTTACAATAAGAAAAGAGCAGAACTACTCAACTCCAACAAAAAGACAGCGCACTAATTAATTGAAGCTAATACAGACTGAATCTTGTCATGAACTAAAAGTGTTATGCAGTATTAATAATCATTTTGAAGTTCCCATTTCATGTGCTCGTATATAAATTACCAGGTTCATAACCATCAGTTCAAATAAGCTATATTTATTATTACCCAATATTGTTATCCACATAATTTTATTCATTGTTGCTGGTGATTTTCCACCTTCAACTGTAGAAATTTTAAATGATGTATTGGATTTTTGTAATTTAATTCTTAGTACAATGTATCAGTACAATGTTTCAATTCAAACAAGGACTAGCTTCTGTAAATTCTATTTCATTTATACTCTCTGTATAACAAAAGTTACTTTGCAATCTACACTGTCATCAGAGAATGTATATCTACCAAATGAATATTACTTACTGTTAAAATGTAATGTATTGTGTATTACAAATTATAGCTTTAAAATAAATAACTTGAAATATATTCTTCATTATTAAGTATTTTATGCTGTGATCATTGTCAACTAATTTTAATAATTATTTTTTGACACCTCTTTTTTGAATTTAAGCGAGAGTATTATTAATTTATTCATGTATTATTATATTTATGAGTAATTATTTATTATATTTATTGAGGAAACACTGACGATTTTCAGGATTTTTGCAAACTAGTTATAGAATGGTTTTGAGCAGCATATAGTTCAATATCCTACAAGCCACTTGCTTTACGACCCTTTAGGCAAGGGTGTATACAAATAAAATACAAGTGACGGGTGGGATGTACAGTGTATGCCAAGAGAAACCATTGTATAACCATTTTATCCCAAGCAATAGGTATCATGTGACATTTCTTTCCTATTGGTTTACAGCGCAACGTGCAAAAATAAGACCACTTTTAATGTATTCACATATGCACTGGATTTTGTACATTAAACTGAAACATTTACATGAGAAGCTGTCTGGTTTTACCAAATATAGCGATTAATAGCTCATATGTCACCAAAATCCTGTGCATAAAAGTAAGCGAATACATTAAAAGTGATTATACTTTTGTGGGTCATGCTGTAAATGTATTTTTTGTGAATTATACAAAGACCTTGGAAAAATCTTTAAAACCAAAACCTTAGATACTCGGCCTAGTATGTAGCCCGAGTAATAATAAATGCAAAATACTAGTAGAGAATATAGTATGAAACTGAAAATGACCTGTAAAAAATTGAATTATACAAATACCTTGAAAAAATCTTTCAAACCAAAACCTATACTCTACCTCACTTGTAACCTAAGTAATAAAAAGTGCAGAATACTAGCACAGAACATAATATGAAATGAAAATGACCTGTAAAAAATTGAATTATACAAATACCTTGAAAAAATCTTTATTTTTGAAACCTGTTGAAATAACAATATAATATGCAACATTCAAAAGAATAGTGATTTCCATCAATAACTCAATGGGCTACCTGTGGAAGCCAGCTACTTGAAAAATGCAGTGGTTTGTGTTCCTAACAAAAACTGCAGGCCAGACTGCAAAGCGCATGCACGGCACACTGGTTAGACACTTCAAGCACATGTTTGCAAACTTAATCCAATTCAAACAATGGGCAACTTCCATGCAAAGATAAATTTACATACCGGTAATGCATATCATTAATTATTTTGCTCAACAATTTAATGTATATCTTTGTTTAATCAACACTTACATCATAAAGATATTACCTAACAAATTAAAATAACAGCAAGGGACAAATTAAATAACAGGTATGGATTAAGATTTTGCAATGATGTTTTCTTACAGTATAAATGGAGCTTGAATTTTCAACTAGTACCTAGCTAGTCAGCTAAACTATGACCTTTCCATGCAATGTACATGTTACCAATGTTATCAACCAGAAATCAAACTTACAAAATAAACTTCTATCCACAGGGAAAACAATATCATGAAAATTGAAACAAAAAGTTAAGTCTAAAGCTCCTTGTGGATTTCTTGCTTTACAAAAGCCTTATAGCTCAAGTTGTAAAGAACACCTTGTATAATTTGCCTTAACCATATGGCAACTGCCATATGAAGCCTGCTCTATCATACATCTGTTACAGAGAAAAACTGAAGTGTGCTTTATGCCACTAGTGATTTCACAAAAAACCTTCACAGTTATACTAGAGCTACATACAGAAATCCGCCCTTTTATTTTGAATTTGAACTTTTAATAGGTTGGGGACAACCCTGTATAAAGGCTTCATGCCAAACAACTGCATTCTTTCAATACTTCATTGTCATTGTAAGTTAAAACTATTCAAAACTATTGTTTATTGGTTATATATAATACTGTTTATCACCTCCTCTTTATTATAGATGACTAACACTACTAGCAAAGCATCCTCAATCCCCTTGTACGATTGCTTTTGTCTGGTGAAATAAGGTAAAGAGGGAGGCTCTTGGCAGTATAAAAAATACCATATTTGAGAAACTGCTGCTGGCTGCTTTTTTCTTTACCAAGATTATATTAACATCCATGATGTAATACACTTGAAGAAATTGTAAAGGAATTTTGCCAATAATTTGCTTACATAAAAGGAACAAAGTAAAAAAAATTTTATTTTATCTCTTTATTATATATATATAGCTGAACTGTAGATTGGTTCTCAAAAATATCCATTCATCTAAAGAATCAGAATATTACTTCAAATATCTAGTATCATCAAAAATAGCATAATATATAATTGTGTAAAATGTACTTTTTTAAAACTGAATCATAAATGCACAATATACACTACTCTCATATGAAGCGGATTAAGGACGGTGTAAGCTTACATCATTTACAATGTTATTAATTGCTTTAGGAATTATAGTTACTGTGGGTTTTAACTCTGCTGGCAGAGTCTCCCTTAATTCTTTTTTTTTTTTCCCCGCTGGACTCGAAAAAAGAAAAGAAAAGAAGACTACTCTTACAGCAAGGAAACAAAACATTGATATTGAATTGAATTGAATTATATTGAATTGAAATTATTCATGCTCGTATAAGAGGGAAGAAATTAAGATACATTAAAACATTGAAACTATACAATCTCTTTACAATTGTGTTGGCTATATATATGAGTTAACAAAAATAGTATAGATGCCTTAGGGATAAGGAAGCCATAGCATTTTAATGCTACTTGAAAACAAAACGGCATTTACCGCCATGTTTTATTATTTTATGAAATATTTGAGATACTACACGCGCTCTGATTCTCTACGTGCCGTGTTTATAGCAGAGAAACAGCACAGCCTTCTTGTAGTAAAATAGTTCAAAAATATTTTATAAAAGCAATATAAAACGTCCGCTTGTCTATGTACTGTGATATAAACACTCTGGGAGCTGTACAGCACTTGACAAATACGACTTCTCTCTTGCTCTACAGCTCCCAGCGAATATATCACAGCTATATAGATACGCGCGCCGACATAATACTTCAGTTTAAAAATTTCCAAATTAACTTACACACTTCCTTTACACTTAATAAAGTATGGTGAGAGGATACATTTATGTAAAACAAGGCCGTTCACATTTCTCAACCTTTTTAATACTATTGCTTTATTAACTTTCACTTACATATAAGCTTACGCTTATAGATAACATATAAAAAGCTTATTAAAACATGCTAACGTAAGCCATGATAGATCAAATATCTTTACCGTAAAAATTGAGATTTCCTTCAACCATTAGCATCCTTAGATAGGTATGTAGACATACAGATGCTTGATACTTGAGTGGCCATGCTTAATATACCGTCGATGAAAGAGCCGAAAAGAGAAACTTTCTGTATATTCTAACACCGTACACCCCTGTGGGAACGTCGAAACGGTAATTACACAATCTTCGTGGCAACATATTTCTCCTTTTCAATGATCGAAATACATTTTATACATCCCAACAAACACCATCAGATAATGATATGCACGGGTCGTAAGTACTTCTTACGATCGGTACGGGTGGTACGGGTCGTACGAGTTTTTAGGGCCCTCTGACCTTGTCGAAATGTTAAGTCCATAATTTATGCAGGTTTTACCACAGGGTTCCCTAATACTAGTTTTCACCACCTGCACCAAAGGATAATGATATGCACGGGTCGTAAGTACTTCTTACGATCGGTACGGGTGGTACGGGTCGTACGAGTTTTTAGGGCCATCTGAGCTTGTCGAAATGTTAAGTCCATAATTTATGCAGGTTGTACGGCTCCTCTCAGATTGATATTTTTAAACTTAGAAAAAAACTAAGTCTCTAAATTATTCATTTATTCTGCAACATCTGATGTAATAAATTAATATGCGTGATCTATGCATACTAATGATTTTCACGAGCTGTACGGGTCGTGAAACAAATTCACCACCCGAATCAGGTCGTGAGTATTGGACAACCCTCCCGTCTTTGGGCTCATCTTGAGGAATTCTTCTAAAAGTAAGCTTAGGTGATGTGCATTTTCTTCTTTCAGGTGTTGAATGCGGTCTTTTCTATCCAAGCACTAAAAATATTCAATAATTAATCAATTAATTTTAATCAAATAACTAATCAATCAATTTTGACTTTGATTGGTTTTCACGTGCCTTATACGTGGTTTCAAAACTATGCGAATTCTTGAGGAAATAAAAAACCTTTTCCATGTTTGCAAAAAAACGTTTTCTGTGTCTGAATAGGCTTATGCAAACCGAGGGTAAGAAGGGGCAGATCCAGGATTTTTTTTAGCAGGGGTTTCACCCACAGAGGTGCACCAATTAATCTAATAATAAATTCATAATTTACCATAATCGCTCATCTGAGGGGAATTGCGTACCCCCTGCACCCCTCCCCTGGATCTGCCGTTGGTAAGTTTGCATTTGTGCACCATTTTCCTTTTAGGTGGTTGAACATATAAGGTGGGTGCGTGTGGTACAAGCAACATATTTTCTACTTCTTTTATTTTTAACATTCATTTTGTCCAAATTAGTCAGTGTACCTGTTTGAATGGACATCCTATCGTGGAAAACTTACACGGACCTTCAAGCGTTGGACAGTCTCCATACATTGGATCCATATGAAGAGGCATCTACAAAAGACCAGAAGGAAATCAGTACCTACAAGGGTGTGGCCTAGAGGGAGGCGGGGAAGGGCAATATTTTCCCCTGACTACACTCTTCATGATAGACTTTGAGCATGTTCCTTTCACTTAGATATTCCACAAAGCTGGGCACCCTGCTACAGCCCTATACATTTATTGAATATCACCAACTGACTTCACTTTACGCACAGGCAACAAGTCTGTTACCTTGTTTTTTAACCAGCATTGTCAGATACCAACTGTTAAAGTCCATTTTTCCTCGTGCTCTGATTGGGCGGGGGGATATCACGTGAGCATGAACAAGTTTTGCTGTTTCCCCAGCAACAGCTCTGAGCAGGAAACAGTAGAATTTATTGATAGCTAATAAGGTTGGAAGGTACGTCACCAGAAATGAAAACTTGATTAACATTTGAAGGCATGAGTTTTTATCACTGTGTGTTACGTTTTTGCTTTTTGTTCTTTGACAGTTGCTATATAACAAATAAACATCAGCAGTCTCGGAACCATAAAACATACTGTTTCCCTCCCAGCAAATAAGTGCTAAATATAACTTCATCTACTTTCTAAAATGTGATTACATGAAAGTAAATTCACAGAAAAATCAATGAAAGGTTGTTGCTGGATTTTCTTAAATTTTTTTAAGAATCTCTCCTCTAATATACTATTACTCGATGTTGAATTTTTCTTCCCGAATTTTGTTCTTATGCAAAACACTTCAATAATTTATCCTCCATTTTGGTCTGCACTAGTGTCTACATCCGAATTTATGCTGCAAGGGGTCTGTATCTAATATTTCCCAGTTGAATGTTATGAAACACATGGTTCATTTTCATTACAACCTGAGGCTTTCTGGATGCGTCTTGACCCCTCACCCAGGGTAAAGGTCAAACCTAAAGACTACTTTTTTTTCTTTAGAACCAACAGTTTCTGATGAACATTTTCTTAATCATTTTGACCCCAAGGTAAAGATTTTGTGAGTTCATGTTAAAGGTTAAAGGCTTTCATGTGAAGTATCATTCATGAATTTGAAGATGCTTTACGGTTTTGACGCCTCATTCTGATGAAGACTGCCACAGCTGCAGTCGAAACGCCAGGCTATATGAACATTATCAAAGCCTGAAAACCGTAAACCAGCTTTAAATGTCCTTAGCTGTTTGGTAAGCAATTTATAGACAATCTTGGAATTTGCTTGAATAGCCATAAAACAATGGTTGCAAGTCGAGAATAGACTGGACTTGAAACCGCTGCTTCATGGCCATTAGTTTTAAAGGATTATTCAAATTTGTAACTTGCACCTGCAATTGAATGGTATCTGTTGGATCAGTGAACTGATATATGGAATGTGGTCAGTAGATGGTTCAACAAGTGTAATCACATTGCTTTACCACATCCCGCGGGATTCCCTCCTTGTAGCAACTGGGACATGATACGGGAAACATCATGCACTCATTCTTGTGATGTTCCTGAAAACACAATATAACGACGTAATTTCTTAAGCTACAAACTACCAGCGAGAATGACGCAGGTCACGTGACCAGAGCCCCCTTAAACCAAGCACCAGCGTCAACATGAACAGCAGGACTCACTCAACCATATCTTGGGAAAAGCCTATTGTGTCACACGGCAACAAAATGTCTAAAGCATCTCGACCGAACCATGTTGTTTTTATATTAGAATCCTTACATAGTCGAATTACTTGTAACTGAAAGCCTTCACTTCTTTAAAGTTTTAGGAGTAGGTTGTAACTGCCAGACTATAAACTTATTGCGATTTTGAGCCGCCAATACGGCTTTTTATTATATAGACATGAGTGAGATACTGGAAAATAAGCCATTTATAAACATAATACGAAACTATATCCGGCAACCCAGTGACATATTTTCCATATCCTCACTAGTGAGGATATTGATGACGTTACTTCCGACGCGCGCGTGCTCAGTTTTGCAAAGCGGCCAGTCAGTGAAAAAGTGATGACCGAGAAAGTCTTTGAATAAGGCAAAAAAACGTTCACAAAGTCAAAGATATGAAAGAAAAATTCGAATCCCAGCGAGGTCGGAAATTAATTTTTCCGAATTTCTTTCCAAGGGTCTTTCGCCCGGAATAACCTCATTT
>WUAP02189552.1:0-40889 GCA_015163945.2 Stichodactyla helianthus | reverse complement strand
CTTTCTGTGTAAACGATCAATTAGACTTGAATACAAAAAGGCATTAAAGTGTATTGAGCTGAATATTTATTGAGTTTTGTCTCTTTTATCTATTTATTTAATTTTCTTCATAACATCAATTAACACCATACTATACGGACTATTCACAGAGCCATTGCTTGGGCTTCCTGTGTTCACCCCAACCATCTGTTTCTCACTCCTTCAGTTTTCCGGCTAGCCTCCTACGCAGACATTCTTAGTGTCGTCACGCAACGCTTTACTCCCCACGAGTAAAGCGGAGTAAAGCGTTGCGTGACGACACTAAGAATGTCTGCGCAGGAGGCTATTTTCCGGCGCGCTTCGATTAATTTTAAGTGGGTACAGTTCTATAGGGAAATTGATTGGCTGACGAGGGAATTCAATGTGGAGTCCCGAGTCAAACCAATCAATTTACCTTGAATCGCATAGCATTTTAAGGAAAAACTCGAGAGGAAAAACATAACGTGTGCTGACACGTACATATACTATGCGAACATTAACGAAAGCCCCGCGATTCCACGCTAAATCACCACCCTTGTCCAATCAGCGCACGATTTATTATTATTCTATACGATTAGAATAAACCGCTAGCTGCGTAAACTGACGGAAAACCGGAAATCCGCCAGAGAAACGAAACAAGCATTTAACGCGTTCACCTTTCTTACTTTTTTGTGCAAACTGTTATATATTGGAAATCTCTAAAGCAGGAGCGGATTCAGGATTTTTTGAAGGAGGGATGTTGTTAGAACCAAAAATATAAGTATTGGGCTACCTGTGGTAGACACGTGACTACTTCATGGTCGATAGGCGGAAAAATCTTTCGTGTAAGTAAAAAAAATATCATCGTGGAATAAAAGGTAGTTTTTCTACAAGAAAAATTCGACGTTACTACAGATGTACTATTTATGTTCAGGATTCAAGTACCCAAAATAGATAATATGCATGATAAAGCCATCCGTCCCTGGTATGACTGTGAAAAGCTCGCGGCACAGTCGGCGCCGTAAGTGTTCCTTGCTGCGACCGTCATGTTTTTAGAATTTGGCCGAGCCTTAATCGTGTCTCGACCGTGTTCGTGCCGCGAGCTTTTCACAAATACCATATCTGCTCTATTAGCTCTCCCCAAGGTTAATCAGATTCCAGAAATATCAAAACACATGATCTAAACCCCCCCTTTTTTTTTCCCTCACCAATTTTTCTTGTTGCTGTATTCCGCCTTTTTTTCTTTGATCCACGAAGGATTTGGAGCAAATTTATGTTCTTCGATAGACACCATTCAATTAACTCCCCTCCCCCCTCATTCTAAAATAACAAATCTGCGCACCAGAGTTAAATGCTGAGCGTAGTCTGTTCGTATCGTCGAACAAAGTTTATTCCGGCGATGCAACGCAGGCTGTCTGTGTGCGGTCTACCTGTGAACATGCAGTACGACCACGTTCTATCGCGACATCAGACTTCAAACTAGTTCCTACACTAAAGTATATTATGCGACGATGATAGGATGTCCGAGGAAATATAGTGACAGCTAATTGACAGGCACAGCAAATATTATGGGTTGGCAAACCGAATACAGTAACGTTCCGGCCTATGGGCCGAAATAAAAATGCTGCACAAACTAATAAACTAAATTAACAGCAAATACGAGCTTATAGTGTTTACTATTAACTTTTATTTGCTTTAACCCTCTTCGAAAACATTTCTCTTCGTTAAGGGACTGGTCATAAAGTAAAGGGGGAGGTGGGCTAGGGGAGGTATCAATTATTCAGCATGTAAATAGGAGTGGGTCAAGAGGAAATGACCAGTAGTCAAGGGTGGTTATTAATTTTTGTGCCAGTGTTTAAGGGGTGACGGTACTGACTTACAGCAAGTACACAGTACAATACTGAAATGGATTTCCATGAATATGGTTTTCGCATGAGTGGGAAACGTACGGTACTGACTATTACAGCACCACATGGTACGGTATGCAGTAACACTAAAATGGCTTCCAATTGTTTTCGTGTGAATCATCCAATCACCACGCGTAGTTATGGTTACGGTAAAATGCAGCTACGAATCTGCAGATTGCTTCCCACTCATACGAAATCTTCTCTAATCAGAAGTGCTCCATTTTCCACTATTACAATCTTGTTCTTTCTTTCTTCATTTTCAACCACATTAGTTTGAACAGAATTATATCTTGGGTGCTAAGATTTCTCAAGGTCACAGAATTTGTAGGAATAAGTGGACCTTTATGACGATATAGCGACCATTATTAATCTCGATGCATTTAGAAGACACTGACGCTAAATGTTAGACTGTGTGCAAATATTTCCATACCCCTCTCCCCTGGGGGAAGAAACATTTCTTCCCACAGGGGGATTGGGTAAGAGAATGTCTGCACACAGGATACTGAAAGGCTATAAAAGAAGCTTCAAGTTAATAGACGTCATTAAAAGGATTGATTTTGAATGAAATGGAAACGTGCGGTAACAGCTCTCAAATGGCTTCCATATCCTAATACTGTGATTGGCTAGTGTGGGTTTCTCAATTTTTGATTGGTGCAGATTTGATGACATTTGATATTCGTTGTACGAGTAAATACAACTCATACATACGCAATCTAATCTAAACGAATCCGTATAATAATTTCATAGCTACATTTTCCCCCCTCTTCCAAAATTTATAGCGTACAAAATGCACTTGCATCCAATATGGCTGCTAAATCGTCAAAAGATCCGTCCAACGGTATCCTATCAAAGCAAAGCACTGTTTATTATTTTTATGAAATGGTCAATAAAAATCTTCATTCCTTTCCATCCTTCGTTCTAATAAGACATTACCGATTGAAGGCAAACTCTTTTTCATTTTTCTCAACAAATCGCATTCTATTTGCTTTCAATCAGCCGTCCAACCACAAGAACTTAAAAAATTGTTGTCCATAGATACCCAGGTTTTTAAGCCGATTTAATTCGAAATCTAATATAGTGTTCAATCGAGGAGTTCTAAGTAGGTGACTGGTACTTTTCCGCGTTGTCGTCCACGCTCTCCCATCATCCAGTCATTATCCATTCCAGGAAGGCTGTAGACGGTTAGTATCTGTAAAAACAAAGCAAAGAAGAAAGATGAATATAGAATTCAGATTCTGGTTTAGCAAGAAAGACGACAATTCCTTTTCATTTCCTTTTCTTTCTAGTCATTTCTTTTTCCTGCAAAACTTTCTGTCTTTCTCCTCTCCTCCCATTCAATTCCTGTTCTATCCTCTCCATTTGACTTCTGTTTTTTTTTGCTTTCCTTTTTTCTTGCTTTCCCTTCCCATTTATTTTCCTTTATTTTCTTTCTCGCTTTCCTTTTTCTCCCTTTCCTTTTTCTCCCTTTCTTTTCGTTTCTTTCTTCGATTTTTCATTTTCAATCTGCAAAGTGTTTATAATGTTCCACTATCAATTGCTCTATTTCATTATGATGTCACATCAAACAATCTATTGTTTAAACGCTAAGGATCATGGTCGTAGGAGGGGGACAAAACAGTAACAACACAAAGAAAATCGATATTAAATGCATTTTGTACACCGTACAAAGCGATAGATAACAGCCACCAAATACAGTAAATATTGTGTATTGAACATCAGCACATCTTGTATTTGGAAACCAGACAATTTGAGAGTAAACTTTTATTAGAAGAGCAATTTTTGTTCAAATTTCTATTGTTCTGGACGATTCTGTCCCCCTCATAAACAAGCCGTGACGTCTAGGGCAATTCATTCATCTACCAGACTTAGACAAATAGATATGGGAAAAAGATTAAAGTGATGGTTTTAATAAATAGACAGTAGACATTCCCTTGGGTTTTATTTCTTTGTTTCTCGGTAGCGATTGAGAAGACACGTTAATATGGATGAGCCTCAACAAAGAATCTTATTCCCAAGAGGATGACACATGGTCTGAAAAACATTACGTCATAGCCGAAAACGTCTATACCTCATCAGATAGGAGTGACAATTCAGAATCATCAGCAGCATCATAATCATACAACACTTTGGCTTTTCTGGTCTGCGCAGGTCTACTGAAACCAGCTGAGTCAGGTCCTGAAGCAACAGCAGCGACATCAGCAGCAGATGGTGCACTGGCTGGAGGAACAGGAGGCATGATATCACCAGGTGGGGATCCCAGCTGACGTTGAAGTTCCTGCATATACTGGTGGCACTGTGCATAGTATTGTGCTTGAGCCTCAACAAAACCAAGGAGTGCACGATGGTGATTGGCCTACAGGTAAAATGGACAAGTCAGAAACGACTTTGAAATTATTCAAAGAAAGAAAGAAAAGAAAGAAAGAAAGGAACGAATGAACGCGCCAACCGCACTACGCACGCACGCACGAACGAATGCTGAAATTACTTCAAAATTATTCAAAGAAAGAAAAGGAAGGAAGAAAGAAAGAAAGAAAGAAAGAAAGAAGAAAAACAAACAAACAAACAAACAAACAAAAAAAAAGAAAGAAAAAGAAATAATAGGAAAGAAAAGCATTATTTCCAGTTCTTACATGGGCAGTGTTAATGCCATCAAGCAGAAGTTTGGTCACTTCATACTGTCTGTCAAATTCAGCCTGTGCAACTCGAAGTTCTTGTTCAGCCTGTGAATGAATGAAAAATTCCTGTAAAATCAAAAACTCTCCTAGTGAACTTAAATTGTTTGAATGAAATTTGAAATAAATTTAGAGCTGACAGTTTCAAATCTCCATATATTGGTCATAATTAAGGGTCATAACTGTATTGAATGGTATGCAGACTAGACTGTTAATAAAAACAACAACAGATTAACAATGCATGTATTTTACTTATTAAGTAATAAGCCTTCCTAGGCAATCTGTGATGGTCCCAAAAATGCTTATTGAAGCTATCCATCATCTGCCACAACTTTTAATTTTAACAATAGAAACAAAATATATTAAAACCTGTTAAACAACTCATGAATAACTAATGAGGAAAACACAATAGAAATCAGTAGAACATGAGAACATACACCTAGACGTTGTTTAAGTAGTTTACAACATTTGCATCCATGTTGTATCAGATTTACAATCACTCGCCTTCAGCTCATGTTGTAAATTTGATACAACACAGCTGCTCACGTTGTAAACATTACATACTGAAATGCTATTTTTGAGCTCTTTTGAATAAAAAAATTGGTCCAGTCACCTCTTGGCACAGAAGCTTTACAGAGAAGGTATTAGACAAAGTATTTTGGATCACAAAATTCAAAAATTATTTGCAAAACCTCTTGAACACTAGCTACTAGACAGTGTCTTCAATATCACAAATGTATGCTAACATCAAGTCATTGCTGGGCAAGTTGCTAATGCCTGAGATAATGATTCAAACAATTTTAAGAAGGGTTAAGAATTTTTCCAAATTTTTAATTGTGAAAGCAAATTAGTTATTGAAGGAATATATGCTATACAATTGCAACCCAATGGCCTTGATATACATCATTTTTATCATTATATTATGTAATTTTCTTGTTACAAGATGCAAATAAATTTCAGCTTTGATTGTTTTTTTTGTTTTGTTTTGTATGACTTCTCTGAAAGCATTTAGACTTTATTATGGCAAAAACATTAGCAGCTATAAAAACATTTCATGATTCATTTGAGGGTTTCTTGTTAGATTTAATTATATGGCAAAAAAATGCAGTTCAGGCTCACTAGTGAAAAAAATCTGAGCAAAAGATGAGAGAGAGTAGAAATGAATGCAAGAAAGGAAAAAGAATCAGAGCTTACCTGGTCCAATTCATTTATGAGAAACAAGCTATTTGAATTCTTATTCTTTGCAGCTGCAGAATGCATCTACAGTGAAAATCAAGATAGAGTAAAGGGAAAGAAGAGAGAAAAGAAAAGAGTAGGAAAGGAAAAATGCAACATCCACAGCCAGATAAACAAACACTGCTGCATTCCTTATGGTGCCATATATCATTTAACAATTATATTTCTGCTTTTTTTCATAGCTAATTTAGAATAAGGTGTTTGAAAAAGTGAGTCACAGTACCCACAAAGAAAGCTTAATTCTTGAATCCTGAATAGATAGTCATGCAAAATGTGTCAATTATCAAGAAACTTATAATCACATATCGTGTAGTTTATTGGTAATCAGAATTTGATCATATTTAGATTACTCTTGCCAGCTACCTTTAAATGCAGTTGTTGTTTTAAATCATTAAAATTTCATCACTGTTCAGTACTAGGTGTATTTGTCCAGCAGAGCACATACATTAAAAATTCTCACAGTGAAGGTTGCTAGGTATGGTAATGTAGATAGTTAACCTACTAGGTCAGTACTGTTATATCATTAAATAAATGAAAAAACAGAAAACGTGTGTGCGTGCCGTGTGCAGTTATAAAACATGGGGGTAGGGACAAAACACAAGAGAAGTGTTATTAAGCACAAGGTGTAGCCAAGTGCTTCAACACTTCCTGAGAGTTCTGCCAATACCCAAGCACTTTATAACTGCACACAGCACAGCAAGTAAGTTTTTTATTTCTATTATAAAATACAAAGGTGCAAACGCACATGCTGTGTGCTCTCATAAAGTATGCACCTCAGCCAATCAGAAAGCGAGATTCCTAGTAGTTATTTTATAATATCCAATACATCATTTAGAATATCAGTGTAATGAAAATAAAATGTTAAATAAAATTTATTACATGCTTCTGATTTGAGTTCTGTGTTTAGGTGCCAAAAGTACCTTAATGTTTATTCATTACTATAAGTAAATTCAATTAAAAATAAATTAAGCTATCATTGTTGTGAAACAATGTGGGATGATCACAACAGATTGTGGATCCAATCTAGGTGAAAGCTCAAAAAATAAATAGAAATTTAGTCTGAAGTTGATTTTTGCAGTAGGAGGAGAATTTAAAGAGAATTTAAAAAACAATTACTAAACATTAATATAATGGGTTTTATTACCTGTTGCATTTTCTCTGGTGACTGTGCTTTTCTTACTTTGGATTTACATGAGTCAAGATCCAATCGCTTTGCAAACAAAGTCTTCCTTTCACTCTATAAAAAATACATTTGCAAATCATAAAAAAATTAAAAAAAACAGCGAATAGAATAATGTTGCTGAAAGGAAATTCAACAGGAAGGCAATTTATTTCTGACACACCAATGGGTAGTTTTTGTCAACTAAAGAATGATGTTAGTCTAGACATTAATTGCAAAAAAGAATCTACCTGTATTGTCTTCATGTCACCTTCAAGGAAAGAGCGCAATGGTTGCAAAAACAGAGAGTCTGTCTTTTTCATAAACTCCTTTTCTGATTGTCCCAGTTTTTTCTCTGCTGCTCCACATTTTATCAATGCACCTCCTAGAAAATTCCAAGAGGAAAAAATGTTGAGTCATTTTAACGTCCAGAATAAGAAAACAGTAAGGGAAAGAGAAATGGGAAACTCTTCTCTCCAAGGTGGCACAGGGGTTATGCGTGACTAAAAAGTGTATGATACTCTGAGATTATTACATGTTAAGAGCTTGATATCATTTTTATTCATGAGTTCTACATCATATGAACGATCAAGTGTGCACGTGAGTGAGCGATATGATACAGAAAATGAGTGAATAAAAATGATATGAAAATGATTTATTACACATTTATGGTCCATATAATAATAACACAAAAAATATTTCATTGTCTATTGTTTTTTACTGTCTATACACTGTATGCATAATTTGCATTTTTCCAAATAAAAAGCTGTTTTGTGGATTTGTTTTCCTTTTACTAACCATAATTAGTTCCTGGTCCAAACTCCTGGCCAGCATCTGACATAAAACAACCCAATGTCTCGAGGTTTGTTTTACGTTCAGGCTTCTTCTTCTCAAGTTTATCATATAAAAACTCCTCTGCCCTGATACCTAAAAGATAATAATCATTACATCATCACACATTTATGTTATCTTTTAATTTCAACTTAAAATAAAGTGTCAATCAAAAACTGAATTAGTCTCAAAAGATTCTCAAAATTTTTCTATTGTATTATTATACATGATTGTAGTAATGTTTACCATTACTGATATTGAATGGTGTAGAATTTTTACATTTTTAAGGGCCTGGATGTACTGATCATGGCCTGGTTATTCAAAGCCCTATTAGTGCTAGGCCTGGGTTAACTCTTAATAAAACCTATAGTTAACCCAGGACTAGAACCAATCAGGCTTTGAACATTTTGGCACAGGGTTGGGCATGATGGCTGTAACAGCCACACTAAAAATTTTGCAACATTTAAAATAGATTCAGTACTGCCAAATAAAAAGACAAGCTCATTTCTTGACTGTAATCCCTGAATTCAAATTTTGACTGAGCTTATTTATCACAATTGTTTTTATGCTATTTAGCCACTTCAAATTCAAAAGCTAATATAACTGTGGTATATGGTGTGTTTTCTCGCCGAATGACCTCAAGTCAGTGTTTTGTTTTCCATTTAGGCTGGTAAACAATCACAGAAGACTTAAAATCATTGAGACTATAGATCTTAGACAGTGATTGAAATAATCACTGTCTAAGATCTATAGTCTTGCACAATTCGCAATCCACAAAAGACAGCTCTAAAGTGCTCAAAATGAAGTTGTAAAAACAATAATTTGAAAGCATACGACTATATTGCAGGTAACATTACCTTATGAATAAAGTTTAGTTGAGTATAGCATCAAATACAAAAACAGTCACTCCAAAACATTGCAATTGAGCGATTTCCAAAAGAATATTATGAAAATTATGAAAGAAGTTTAAACAACTTATTTTTAGAAAAATAAATAAATTTTAAAAACAACAGACTATTTGCATAAATTTAATGCTCTGCCCAAGAAAGAAAATGAAAAATAAAATAGAAAAATTATTTTAAAATACTAGCAGTATTCCTTCTTAGGTTTTTAAATATTAAAATATCAGAATAATTATTAATACTAGCTTCTTTGGGCTCTAATTTTAAGGATAACCATTGCTTAGAAAAATCATTTTTGCCACGAAGACTTGTTTACATTTAAACGTACTTAGTGGTTTGGATCATTCCGTTTCTTTCTTTTACTTTCCAATCACAATCCTCCAAATGGATGAATGGAATTTAGAGGAAGTCCTCAAATGTAGGTGTTAGACCGTTTTGTTGTCGTAATATTTTTGATTGTGGAAACTAGTGGAAAATAGTTAACACGCCCAGTTGCTAATGGAGGGAAGATTTACTTATCTATCGTTTGCTAACTGGGAAAAACTTAACGTTATAAAACTGATTCGTGCATTATCTAACCCTTATCTTATCACTTCTGAAAAAATCATCATTCATGTCTAATCTGGTTCATATTTCATAAGTTAACAGAGGTAAACATGTTGATTTAAATCATGCTCAAGTCAGTGCGTGTTAGAATACAGCAAGATCTATTTTTAGAGTATGAAATGATCGCTTCTTTACAAAAAGCTTAAGAAGAAAAAGAGAAAAGAAAAACCAGACGGAAAGCTCAGCTCGAGTCTTATTTTTGAGCGTCGCAGAAGAACAATGCAAGGGTCTTAATTTAGATTATTAACTCACCGATATTTGGCTGAAGCAGAGTCTCCGTCTGCCTCAAAAGCTGCTCTGTGCGACATTTTGTCCGGTCAGCTTTTTCAACTAAAGATTCAAATCTTGCATCAAGAACTGTGGCCTCAGACTTGCCAAGCTGTTCCTCAGTATACTGCAAAAACAACGCACCAAAATTACCCCTAAATGCTCCTAAAATTCAGTCCCTAAGTCCCCCAAGGACCTACCTGTTTGGCTCGACTGAAAAACGTAGATGTTGTTGAGCCTAATTTTTTCATAGACTCCGAAAAGTCTGCCATGTTGAAAGAAGGAAAATGAGTTTTTGAGAGCGACATGTTTTTAATATCAAAATTGTACACTAGATACCAGACCTTTCTCTCGCTACACGGTCAAATAAACACTGAAACGAGGCTTAGATGGTGCTGAGGCTACTCACGGCCATTCAACCACAGGAAGCGGGAGATAGGATCATTTGCGCCATTTGTCCTTTTCCGATTTCCTACTCTTTTTTTCTCTTTGTGTTTTGTTGTTGTTGTTGTTCTCCATCTCTTTTTGCCATACTGCACCAAAACCCCCGCTCTAAAAAAATTGATCGGTTCCTTAGGATCATCACCCTGATTAGAGTGCCGTACGAATGCCAAGAATAAAGTTGGTGCACCGATCTTGCCGCGAGCTTTTCACAGTCATACGAAATCTCCGCTCCAAAGCAACTGTATAAAGCTGTGGAAAGACAAAGACGATTTATTCAAATTGGGCTTCCTGTTTCGTCACATGATATCGAGGTAATTAGTTCTCAGCTTTTCTCGGTTGATTGATAGTCGTAGATTTCCTATAGTGTTTTCAGCCAATCAGAATCAAGTAATCGGCGTCTAAACAGAAATCAACGGCTGGTGTTTTGTGCATATTTTGGTGGCGATGGAAATAGTTTAGCCTGATAATTTCCCATTAGATCTCTCCTTTATGAAGGAAAATCTATCCCAGGGGTGTTTTGTATTCCTACCGTAGAAGGTAAGTGAAAGTTTGCGCTTGAAATACGTGGTCAAGTGGTTGAAAAAGAGCGCGAAATTCAATGTCAACTCCTTCAAGTAAAGTGTCTCTTTTTATATCACGAGAGCACAAGTTTAAATCCAGGTACAGGAAGGGTAATGAATTTTTATTTGATCCATAATTTGATCCGTTATTTCTTGTGTTGCAGTCTTTGATCATTATTTTTTGACGTAGTTTTTTTCTTGATCGCGGTGGCACAGCGATCAACTAAACACGGCTTGCACGCTGCAGAGGAATGCACGTAAGCTTAATGTGGGAATGCAGAATTGTGCTTCCTAATTGTTTTTGTACTTCATCTGTTCGTAAGAAATAAGTTCCCTCTGATTATACCTTATCTTAATTAACCAAGAAACATGTCAGAATGATCGCCTTCATGAGTTGCTATGAACGAGTTTCTTGGACTTGTCGTACATTATGAAAACAAAATTAGGAAAATTCAGACAGGTAACTTGCTTAAAAGTACCAAAAAACTCATTTTGATTTTACATGTATTGATGTGCATTATTTTAAATAGAAGGCTAGAGACGCCGTTCTTGACAGCTGTTTTTGTTGTTAAAGTGTACAATGACAATTGGTGAAGATGACAAGCCAGTCCATGTACATGTTGATAGGAACACGCCAGTTCATGTACACCTTAAGAAGAAAAAGAAAGGAAAAAATAAAGGGGCGCCAACTGCTGTTGAGGTTACTTACTTGCGTACTTATTTAGCATCTTTACTGTTTGTGTACTTTTTTATTTATGATTCTCTATTCTGGTTGAGTGATTATGAAACAAAACATGATTCAATGTTCCAGGTAGACATTATTCCCTTCCCCAATTAACTTCACCAATTTTCAGTTACTTCCTTAATTTTCTTGATTCCCTCAATTCCTTTTAATCTTAATATTTAATACTATCATTTTCAGGAAAGATTAAGGGCCAGAGACAGACGGATGACAGGAATACTCACTAAACCCTCTGTAAGACTCATTTAATTTATTATCTAATATCTTATATGTTATCATTCTATGATTTGAATTTTACCTTTCTCCTTGGTTCAATCACACTAAATTTCAATCCATAGAATGTATAATAGTAATTATTTGCCATTTTTTGTATAAATGATAGATGAAAACTTATGATAATTGCTAGCTGTCTTGGTAGGTATCTGTGACTTTTATTTATTTTTCAAATGCATTTTGATAGGGAAAGAGTACGAAAGGAACCAAGTCTCCCTCACCACCATTCATCCCTGCTCCTGCTAAAACAACTAGGGGATCTTTAAGATGGGAGGTATGTATTGATGTCAGCATAGAGGTCATTCTGATTACCATGCAATGTTTTCGTCATTGAGAAATGTTATGCATTCTAGCTATGTCATCAGTGCATGAAAAACTTGTGGTATGAATTAGTCTCCTATGCATCTGCTGTTAGTCATCTCTGAATGCTCTTTTGACCCAAACAGTGGCTGCATAGAAGACTATGAGTGTGCCAAGTCATGCTTTGATTGTGACAGGGACTGTACATGCCTAAGCACTGTGATCAGATTAATTCTTTTGTGTCTTGTGTTCAGAACCAAACCCATGCACTAGATGTGAGTCCACCCAGCAGAAATGGTCTACGAATGGAAGATCTTTCTTCTTCTGAGGTACCATTAAATGTTCCCTTTTTGTTTTCAATTGATGTTTCCCATTTACTTCTGGCATTACTTCCTTTAATTAATTTTCATCCTTTATTTTAGGAGGATGAAGTGTATGGGAGAATGAGAAATTATGAGAACAGAATCAGTAGTTTAATGTCAGAAGTTGGAACACTCAAAAATGAGGCAAGCGAAAGCTGACAATATAGAAAACTCATAGTACTGATATACATGCTGTACCACAACTGTGTCAAATGTCATGTTGAAGCATTAGGGACCTTAAGCAGCCAAGAAAATCGATGACATGGACGTCACATATTGGACAATTTTGTTCATGCACATGCCATCAAGGTTCACATTCTTGACAAAACATCATTTCAGGTTGTTTTACCTTGAAGACAATGGTGCATGCCTTAAACAAGAACATACACATGACATTCATGTTGTTGATTTTCTAGACTGCTTAAGGTACCCGTTTTCATTGGGCAATCAGTGTTAACTTATGCTTTGATTGGCTTAATGGATGCTGCATGCCGTGGCATTTCATGCTGACACAGTAATATGAAAAATACTCTATAGTACCCTCACAGTAACTATTCTGTAAATGTGCTATATGAATTGATGTGAATTGTGATCAGCTGGCCTCTTGATACTTCTCTTATCTTATTGATACCTGTTGTTTTCTTGAATTTTTTACAGGCTGATCTGCAGAAGACTCTTCGAGCTGTGGAAAAAAAGGATGAACAGATCAGTGCAACAAGAAAAATTCTTGAAGACCAAGAAAGAGAACTCCATGTGAGATCAATAGCCATACAACATGTTTAGATGCTCGTGTTGATTCTGTGACAACTTTTCAATACAGGATTATAATACTAAAATAGTTTAATTTTAGCAATGATAATAACTTTTTTGCCTTCTTGGCCAGGATTACAAGAAGGAATTGAAGACAACAGTTAAGGAAAATGAAGTCTTACGGCATTCATTGACAAAAGTAAAAGAAGATGCTGATGTCTCAAGGTACCCCACTATATATAGCATGGTAAAAATTATTCGAATTTACCAATATTAGTGTGGTGGATATCCCTGGATATCCTAAATTCTTTTAAACAACTTTGCTCACTTGGTTTCAGGTCAGAGCTAGACAGAGCTCAGGATGACAGGGATGTGCTGATGAAAAAGCTTGTTGAAACTGAAATGGATGGCAAGGCTGCTAGTGAACAGGTTCTAAAGCTGAGAGATGTCGTGCACCGACTAAAACAGGTAGCCAATTATGTAAATCACCAGCTGAGGATAGCCTGGATGCACTAGCCTGCATGGCTGGCTTAGATGGGACTTTGCCAGCAACACAGGCTAGATTTGAATCGTTTTTGTATGTGGGGATGTATTCAATTTTTGAAAATACATCTTGAGATATGCAGTTGCTGAGAGAGAGAGAGAGAGAAATCAGCTGAGCAAACAACCAATAGCCCACTTTCAAAATATATCGTTGAATGATTGCACACAATAAGATCTGAGTCAAGGCTCCGGGGAAACAAAAGAATAATGACGATTATTTCAATGTTTTTGTGCTTGGTAAATGATTAGATTGAGTATGTTTTTTTGTTTCTTGAGCAATGTTATGTTGCTTGAAGAAACATAACATACCTGATCTTACAATTATTTCATTTTTATTCCCTGGAGCCTCAATGCAGTTCTCACTGTGTGTAATCACTCAATCATATATCGAAAGTGGGCTATTGCGCAAAGCATTGTTGGTCAAAACCTGTGGCCCTTCACTCTTTTGTTTTGAAAATCATTTCTAGCATGGTTTTTAGATAATTCACAGATGTAATATCACTCTGATTAAGAGTTTTGGACTTTCCTGAGACTCAAAATGTATTGAATTCAATTGTCAATTATAGTTTTTATAGGTTGAAAAAAGTGCTTAAACATAGGGCCAACCGTGACAAATCACGATGGACTGTGATTGGTTAGAACATTTAATGCCACTCAGCTGGGAGAAGATGGGTACAGGTTTTCAAATAGATAAAGTAGTGTGATGTTAACAACTCTCCTATCAGACAGCACATGCATTTATGTATAAATGTGTGGAATGCAGATGCATAAGCCACTTGCCAGGAAGAAAGGATACTTAAATTGTTGAACCTTTCTGATTTTGCGTGCTTAGGATAAAAGGCTATCTGCAGCAGATTCAGCAGTTTTAACCAGACAAAGAGAGACACTCCTGCAAAAACTGGAAGAATTTGACAGAACAAATAAGGCACTTAGAAGATTGTTAAGAGATGTGCATCAGAAAGAGGTATCATTGAACTTCAGCATTTAGCGTAAAGTTTAATTAGCAAGCTACTTTAGAGAGCAATTTATGACAACATGATGTGGATAGCTGCTCTACACAGAATACCTCAGTCTAATTATAATTATGGAACTGACTTTAATTTGTGTTTGTAGGAAGAGGATTTGCATCTCAAACAGCGGCAAGAAGTCCTTCTGAGAAAACTTACTGAAGCTGATTCTAACAATGAGGTAAGATTTTTTTCTCAAATAAAAAATGTTTTGGCCCGTTACTGACAGATAGGTTTAGTATCCTAATCACTCCTTCTTATGCACCAGTCAATTGCCACCCTTGATCCACAGGTGGGGAATTAATGCAGCAAGACCGGGAATTTAATGCGCATTTAACAGCATGAATGCATGGGGGTATGGGGAATTTAACATGTACTTTAACAGTTTTAACAAATTTAACAGCAACAGCTTCAACAATTTTAACAGCAAGTCTTTCTCCAGGGACTGGGGGGAGTGCTAAATTGAACACTTTGTGTGAATGTTTAATTCCCCACCCTGTCCTGGGAAAGGGAGGGTGGGGGTGGGACAATTGACTAGTGCATTTCTTTTTTTTTTTTTTTTAATCTGCTAACCAGAAATTGCAGGTCGAAATTCTCGAGCGGGATCGACAAATAGAAACACTGTTGGCTCAAGTAGAAGCTGATAAGGTAAAAACTGATTCTTACAAACATGATGTAGTTGGTATTTTCTAGATTGTATTTTTTTTCCTGCATTTTTTCAAGGATCAAGCCATGGCTTTTGAGGATCTGAAGAAAACAATGGAAACAACACGAGCACACCTGCAAAACCAGTACCGTACAAAAGAGATGGAAAACAATCGGCAACAAGTACAAATACGGGTAAATAATTGGAATTCTTTTCTAAAGAGGTTGAAAAAATCATGGCACAGTCACGGTACGAACTGAGGAAAGTTTTCGTATGGCTATGAAACGTCACGACACGCGGCAGTGTCACGATACGGAATTAACGACATCCGTTGAACCAATCACAGCGCGAGTTCATTGTTTTCGTGTGGCTATGAAACGTCACGGTACGCGGCATTGTCCACGATACGGAATTGATGACATCCATTGAACCAATCGCAGCGCGCGAGTTCATTGTTTTCGTATGGCTACGATAACTGCCCTAAAGACATACGTCACATCAATAACAGATGAGAATACTTTGACACGGCGCTATCACGGTCACAGCACGTTCCATCCATTATACTGTTGCGTTAGTTGATAGTTGATAATGTTATTTGTTATTTATGATCCTTCCTCTTTCAGAGTTTAGAAGAACAACTTGAACAAACACGTTTAGAAGTAGAACATCTGGAAGGGATTTTATCTGCTTCGAGAGTAAGCTAATCATTTGCATTTTTATGTAAAATAATCTAAATCTTGTCACTGCCCTAATTTGCCGATGTAGTGACTGCACTGCTAGACTTCGTTTCTTTTCGTCCCGTCGGATGTGAGTTTCTTGAAGAATATGTAGGTGCGCGACAGTAGGACTCAGACGAGGTAGAAAGCCTATCGCCTTATAAAAGACCACGCGCTCCAAGATGATAGCGAAATGGCTTTCTTTTTCTTGCGCGCATCATCTTGTTGATTTGCGTCCTCATCATGATGAGGAAAATAAACTTAAAGTTATGTCCTGATGAAGGTGTAGGTAAGTTGAAAGACGATAGGGAAAAACGTGCCTGCACTGTCGTCTTGAGTCGCCCTCCATCGTTGCTAAATCTATCTATTAGACAGATTAGAGAGATTTAGCAAAGACGGCGCGGCCTCAAGAGGACAAGAAAAAGCTAAAAATTACGTCCTGTTAAGGGGTTGGACCTATAAGACGACGGCGCGCGCATGAAAAAGAACGCGTTCGCTTCATCGCTATTTCCGCCAGCCAGAAACCCCATAAACCTAATATATCTATGAGAAAGGAGGACTATTGTTGCTCTGCTAAGCGAGGAAGAAATTGCATGATTTAACGGTGCAGCTCTAAGAAAAGCTGACAAGAAATGTTCACATTCTATTTTCGAATTTCAGGATAAGTCAGGACGAGAAAAAGAAGCTTTGAAGAAAGCGGCAAGGTAACTAACTACGCATGCTCACACCAGCTCATCCCACATGGACAGAGATATTCCTTGAGAATTCCTAACTAAGACTGAACATTGACGCTTTCGTTTCGTTCATAACCAGGGTCCAGAAAGACCGAGTAGCGGACAGAGAAAAGGAACTGGAATCCTTGAGACAGAAACTCAACGAAAAGGTACATTTGAAGATTGTCACTTCACTTAACGAACTTGAACCTCCTCCCCAATAATCTCATGTACTTGCGCGTTATGGTTTTCCCATTTTAGGAACTAGATATCTTGGAGCTTCGACGAAGTGAATCCATGCTTAAACAAGAAAAGGAAAACGCCGAGACAGAGTGTTCTACTTTACGCAGGTATCTGGAGTCCCTGTGGTTTAGCCTAATAAGGAATCCTCTACTTTCGCATGCTCGATAATGCTTTGCGCTTTGGGGGTAAACGACAAGAGAAATCTTAAATATTACCTTAAAGATTAATCAGAAGGGACGAAAAAACAGATAATAATGCTTATGGATATACCAGAATTAACCAAAACCAGAAAGAAAGAAATTTGAACAGGTTTGTGAGTGAATGGCAAGACATTTCTTAGTAAGTCCATACATTGTCTGTAACGCTAAATTTTTTTGATTTTCCTGTGCGTGTGAATTAACTCTGATTAAACTGCTAGTCAGTGTTTCACTGATGATAACAAACCTATTCAACATCTGTAGAAAAAGTTTCCAGTCTTCTAACAATTTTCTTTTCAGTTATCCCCAAAGCGCAAAGCATTATGGGGCATTTGGAAGTAGAGAATAGTCTTCCGCGCGACCCAACAAAACTGGCCTATGCAAAGATGGTGAGCACATGAAAAAAGGAAAAAAAGAATCAATGAATGAACGTGTGAGTGGGTCATGATGAGATTTTTCTGTTTTGCAGTCGAATTAGAGAACTTCAAGATATAGTCGAAAACACAGAGAAAGCGTCTCAGGTGAGGCGAATCTTTCTTGGAACAGCGATGTTATAGTTTGTCTGCATTTTACCTTTAAAAAACTATCCTGTTTGTTTGTTTCTTCGTTCTTTTTTCTCCTCTTTCACCCTTTTCCCTTGTGTTTTGTTTTGTTTTGTTGTTTGTTTGTTTCTTTTCTCAGCTGCATTTCTTTTCCTTCTCTTGTTTTCTCTTTGAACAAGACTTTTGTACCCTTAATTCTTCAGCTGCTTGAAATACTTAAAGCTATTGCAATACGGTTTCCCAGCTGATATAAATCCACTGTGTTTATCTTTTTCTATTAACTCAATGCGCCTTTCAGAGTAACACAGAACTCCTCACAAGTAAACTCAGCACCAAAACACAAGAAGTCAACGCCATACGAACAGAGAACGAACAGTTACGGGTAAGAAATGTTCTTGTTAGACGATTGATTGCATGGTGTTCCCCAAGGCTTAGTCATTGCTCCTGAAGGAAGGAGTACAGGAAGACGTTAAGGGTCATGCATGTTATCCCAAATCTTCCGAATATTAGTGCCAGCAGAAATTCATGTCCTCTTATGAGTTTCTGTAAGTTACCTGATGATTACTTGTACTGAATTCAACAGTCAGACATTGCAGCTCTGGAAGAACGTCTGCAGGATGAAGAACAAAGAGCGTTAAACAAGGTTAGAATCGTGATAAGTATTATTTTTTGGAAAGAACCAAACTATTTTTTGGAAGTAATCTTATCAAATGACAATCATATTCGGCTATAAAAAAAAGATAATCATAGAATTAGACGAATTTATTTGTTACTTTGTTATCGTTTCTGTTTTCGCATTTTCGTTTTTTCGTATCCTTTTGCGGTCGTGGTCGTTCTTAATTTTGCTACAGTTGTACTTTTAACTGTTCAACTAGTACAAGGTGCTGCTCCGTGACTTTTATTCGAGTTCATTTTCGTTTCTTTACACTCTTAGACGACAGTTGCTTTATTTCAGGATCAAGTGCAGATAGAACTTCGAGGAGAATTAGGTAGTCTGCTGGATAGTATGAGGCATTACGATAGCCTGGTAGATGAATACAAAAAGAAGGTACTCCTGGCGTTACAAAACAATAAATAAAAAAAACAAAAACAAAAACAAAAACAGTCAAATAGCATTAACAATATAGCAGCGATCATTTGCCGAGTTTAAATAGCTATCTCAAAAAATGTCTGTTAAGTTTTGCAGAAAGAAATACAAAAGTAACAGTAAACGATGGTTACCTGTTATTTTCCTCGTTTTAACTTTAGGTAGAGTCGTTAGAAAGCGAAAAAAGTGGTTTAAATGCCAGCATGGTGGAAAATAACTCGAAGTTAAGTGAATATAAGAAGCAGGTGTGTAGATAGAAGCAGTGGAGTTAGCTAGTTACTGTATTCTATATATTACTACATCACATTCCAAGAATTCCGGTAGACCTGATGGTCCACAGGGAAGGTTTGGTTAGCCTGATATTACTAGCTTGCGTGCAAACGTTTCCTTACCTCATCTTTCCGCAGGGGGGAGGGATAAGGAAACGTCTGTCCTCATGCCAGACATTACGGGAGGCTTTGGTTCTTATAGGTCTTCGAATAGGGGTTTTGCACGACCACGTGACGGCAGCCATGTTGGACGGCAGAACAATAGAATCTCTTTTCCCCTAAGGGATTGAATTCTTTCTCATGTAAAACGACTTTATTGGTTTTGCCATCAAACATGGCTGCCGTCACGTGATCGTGCAAAACCTCTCATTTCAGTGACTTTCTGAACAGCTGTATTATACAGTAATCATGATTTGTCTTGATTCAGTCATCTATAAAATCAGATGAGATAGAAGTATTGAAAAGTTATTTACGAGAATATGAGGTCAAGGTAGACCAGATGAGAGAACAGGTAGGAAACAAAAACACAAATGACTTGATATTACAGAAGATTGACCTCAAAAAATCTGGGGGGAAGTGAGGTAAAGATATAAATTGAAAGAAATACTGGAGGTGTTAAATATGTCAAATCTTAATATGAATCCTGGGGAAGTCAGATAGAGCACATTGAAACGTCTTGGGGTGGAGAAGTTAGTATTAAGGGTGAAGGTTGTCCTCAACCAGGTGAGGAAAAATTTAACGCGATAGCAAGTTTTGTGCTGATGTTTTATGAGATTTCTTCTTAATTTTTAGATAGAATCTTTAGAGAGAGAGAGAATTCTGCTACAGGGTTGTGTAACCGAAACCAGGTGTATAGTAGACGAGCACAGGAACCAGGTAAATGATAGATTATTCAGTTATAACATAACAGGAGATTTCGTTTTGAACAGATTAATGCACCAGCACGGCCACGTACACGCGGTAGGGCATTTCAAAATCAGCTATTTATTTCTGCTGAGATAGACAAATGAGCGCAAATAGTGCAGACCCTTTTATA
The DNA here is from genome assembly GCA_015163945.2 of Stichodactyla helianthus. Lineage (NCBI taxonomy): Eukaryota > Metazoa > Cnidaria > Anthozoa > Actiniaria > Stichodactylidae > Stichodactyla > Stichodactyla helianthus. The sequence continues at coordinate 20,882 of WUAP02189552.1, read as the reverse complement.
TGAGAGATATGAGAATCAACTGAACTAGCGCTTGTCTGTTTCACCATTTCAGACAATCTTTAAATCAGATGAACTAGAAAAACTAAAGTCGTATTTGAGGAAGTATGAACAGAGGATACAACGATTAGAAGAACAGGTAGATAGAAAATTCAGGTTTTAGAAAGTTATTGAATACCTGACAGACAGGTGATAAAATAATAGACCCCTTTACCTTGGGCGTAATGTTTTCCTATTTCACACCACGTGTCATTCCCTTGGGTTTTGTTTCTTTATTCCTCAGAAACGCTTGAGAAGAGACATTAATATGGGTGAGTCTCAAACAAAGAATTTTATTCCCAAGAGAATGCATGACACGTGGTCTGCAATGGGAAAACATTACGCCCAAAGTAAAGAGGTCTATAGACTGACAAGACAGAATGTTGTCACAAAGCCAGGAACAAAGACAGACAGACATTAATTTACTTGTCGTTGACCCTAGTACGTTCTAACACACCAATGTCCACAAATGTTTTTATATCGCATCCCTTTATTCCCTATGGCTTCCATTATTTACCATTAACCCGTCAAAATATTCCAGCTTCAGTTCAGTTACTTTGTTGACACTTCAATACCTATAATAGATCATCGCTAAGGAAAACGAAATCAGCCATTTGTCAGGAAAACTTGAAGTAACCAATTCATTAGTAGAAGAATATAGAGAGAAGGTAGGTAGGTAGGCAGGGGTGTAAAGGTGGGTGGATCCTAGGGACCTGTGTCCCCCCCTCTCCTTCCTATAGGGCGGTTAAGGATGCATGTACTTGGGGGAAAGGGTTAGGAGAGGACGGACGGAAGAATAGTCAAGGCGAGTTGGGAAGATCCCCTATCTCCTTCTCAATGATACCCAGCAAGGTGAGACAGAAGTCAAGACTATGGCTAACGAATGTTCGAATATTCTTGCTACAGGTTATTTGTTAGGTAGAACAAAGCTAATTCTCACGATTCTTGTTGTTTAGTCTATTTGTAAGTCAGACGAAGTCGAGAATCTTCGCAATGAACTTTCCTCATTTAAAACAATGGCAGACAAAGAGAATTTACAGGTACGAAAATGCTGGTTGGGAAAGACAGTAAAAAAAGGGTAGCGCACACGTTAAGTCTAGACTCAGACGTCTGCGCTATTAAAAACTGCGCCCTTAGAGCCTCACATTCAGCTTAAGAATCAGATTCCTGGGTTTTATTGTGCTGCACAACTGATGCGCTTTTTTACAGTGGCTTTGCTTTGATCTTTAGGCAAGTTATAGCACTAATGAAATCAAAATGTTAAAAGAGAAAGTTGTAGAATATGAAGCCAGATTAGAAGAACAGAAAGCACAGGTAAAACAAAGAACAGAGAACGACTTATGATAATAGTGAATATTATGTTGCTGCTATTGATAATGATGATGTTTATGATGACGTTGATGGCAATCATGATGACGATGATGTCCATGATGGTGATGATGGTGGTTGTAATGATGATGATAATGACGCTGATGTGGCGATAATGTTGTTCGTTATGAGTAGGATAATGATCTAATGTTAATGATGAACCTAAAGATGGTATTTGCCTGATGATTCTGCGCTAATGTCGTCATGTTTCTTGTAAACGGTTATGATTTAGAACACATCACAGCTAAGAGAACTAGATCATCTGCGAACTGTCTTAGCAGGATATGAAACTAGGTTACAAGACGAAGCAGTACAGGTAAAATTACAAAGTACATAGTCGAGTCAGTCAGATTACAAAGGGAGGCAAACCAGCTATAGATAGGAATACAGTTAAACAAGGGAGAAAGGTGATAGACGCATCAAGAGTTTCACACTACTGGGCGCGTGCTCAAGGGATGAGAAAGTGAGACCCTACTTTTTCTAACCACTGTATTCAAGTTCACGCACATCAAAGTAAATCCAAATCCAATATAGCAAGCTTCACGACACTTGGTGCTCCGCACTTTTTCATAACACAAACACGCGCCCAGAGCAGTACCATGAAACACTTGATGCGGACGTCTGTAATGGTACAGAGATATTTGTTAGATATTTTGTTCCGTGAAGACTTATTCAACGCATTCTCGCATTATGGTTAAACTTTTTCAGAGTAAAAATATATCACGTGACTACTCCAAACTAAAGACGCTTTCGAAAGATTATAGATGTAAAATAGAAGAGCTTAAACTTCAGGTAGGACACAGATAGGTAGGCTGGAGAATCCAGGCTAGTGTTGTTCCTGACACGACTGTTGCGCACTCTCTTTTAACATTTTTTACGTACTTTTTCTCTGGTGTATGTTAAAGGTAGCGTCTTTACAAACAGAGAATTCTCAGCTGCGAACAAACACTAAGCAGTACAAAAGATTGTTGGAAGACTACAAGGGTCAGGTAGTTTAACATTAGTTTAGATTAACAAGCGTAGTCCTGTCTGAAAAGCACTTAAGGAGGTATTAACGGATTGGTAACGCATCAAAAAATGTAGAATAAGAAACAGTGATAAAATATTTAGTCTAATGAATATCCGGAGGGGGTCCGAGGGTGCTGCAGATCGACCATGTATTTTTGGCGGGGGAGGGGAGGGTGAAAGGAATGATTTGTCGCCCACGTTTGCGCGCTCCGGGGAGAAGATCCGCTCAAGAAACATTATTTTGGATGCGCAATTTAACCGCAGCCTTTGGCCTTGTCAGATCAACTTTAAAGAAGGCGAAGTGTCTCGACAGCGTGTAACTGTAGAAGAGTATAGCAAATTAATAGAAGGACAGAAGATACAGGTATGAAGACAGACGCAGACAGACACAAACAGAGCAGACCGACAGACGGTAGACAAACAAACAGACAGACAGACAGACAGACAGGGAGTAGAAAGGCAGAGAGACAGTTCAAATCAGATTATTTAGTTTAGATAGACGAAATGAGAGGAATATCCGATAAATTTTGGTTTTATAATCAACATACTTTTACATATTTCGAGGAAGTACTGAATTAGTTATTCGTTGAAATTTACTCCGGCTGCTTTAGTATTTCTTTGCGGTATGAATGATATTATACGATATTTCCCGCCATTTTGTCTTTAAAATATTTAAATATTCAAGCTCTTTATTATCTCTACAGTGACCTCGGAATTCTTTTCAGCAACTGGGCCGTTCACTAACCCACTCGTAAAAAAACGTATAAATTTACGTTGTGTTTTTTCCTTCAGTCTTGTGGTTAAATTTTGTGGCCTGAAAATTTAAGTTCTCTATAATTTAAGATAGAGAGATACCTTGTTAGAGTCAAATTCATTTTATCTTCAAATTCTCTATAATTACTTAATATACTTTCCTGGGACAGATCGAAAAGTATCGTCGAGAGGCAGAGGAATGCAGGAACAGACTCTACGATGTTGAACAGGATGCTCAGAGAATGCATCAAGAATCAACTATTGAAACAGAAAAAACCAAACTGAAGATGCAGCAAAGACTCTCTGAGCTGGAACCCCTTGCTGACCTGCTAAAGGTGGGTGTGTGTCTATGTAAGGTAGAACCCCTTGCTGGACTACTGAAGGTGGATGTGTGCCCTTTTATGCCGAGAAAATTCACTGAAGCTTTTGTTTTTCAGAGTAATGAGTTACGTCTACAAGAAGCACAAGACAGAATGCTTTCTTACGAGCGACGAGCCAGCGAGCATACTAAACTAATAGCAGAGCTAACTCAGAAGGTATAATTGTTGCACAGGCAATGAGAAGCTACTGTAGTACTTCTGCATACCGTACCGTACACGTGGTGTAAGTCAGTACCGTACGTTTTCTATTCAAACGAAAACTTCTTTCAGGCCTATACACACCGAGGGTTTGCTCCGGAGCTCCAGAGTCGTTTTGCTCCTTCGTGTGTACCAAAGATTTCATGTAAAAAAGGTTGTGGCGGGAGCAGAATTTTGCCCCCGACTCACGATCCCTGATATTAAACTAGTTCAATATCAGGGAACATGACCACACCATGCAGCATGTTCTCTCGTGTGTACTAGTTGTGCAAAACAACCCGGGAGCCTGCTCCTGGAGCCAAACTCTTAGTGTGCATGGACCTCGAAATTGAGCTGCGCGTTATATCCAGTTTTCTACCTTGCTATGGCGCGCGTCTAATACTGCTCACTACACTGTTGGCACTGATTTTTACTTCGCTGCAAATTGCCTAAAAGCTGTCGTGTAATTTACAGGTCGAGATGCAAACAGATCAGCTTGAACACATGAGAGAAAAGTATCGAACAGCGCAGGATGAGCTACGAAGCTACCAGTCCAGATCTGACCAACTAGACAAGTAAGCAGCGCTTACGTCGATTTACGACCTAATTCAGATGCTGGTCCAATTGTGAAATATAGATTATGGTCCTGCTTTCCGAGTTCACCGTATTCATCTTAGTAGCCTGTCTACAACCGCTTCTCATCCCCCCCCCCCCATTCTATGCGGGGAACAATCTAATCCGCTTTGGTGCTCTCTCTGCAGAAAAGCTACTGAATCAGAGCAACAAAACCGAGAACTCCTCGGGGTTTTAGGTAAAAAAGAAGAAAATTTGCAGCAAAACCAGGTAGGAATCTGTCAAACTGATGATTTTTGTTAGACTGGTTAAAGTTGATGTTGACGATTCGCAACGACGATTATTCGCGCAACAATGTTGCGAGTTGTGTTGCAAGTTTTTGAAGGCAATTAAAAAAACTCGCAACATGTTGCCGTGACAGAGATTGTGTGGAAAATTGTCCCACATGCCTTGTTAAACGAGAACAATTTTTCGCGCCACACAACTCGCAACATTGTTGTCCGAAAACTCTTCGTTGGGAATCTTCTCGTGTAACATCAACTTTATACTTTGTGGGGAACATAGTAAATCATTTAATATATTTTCTGTTTATATAGCAACGGCTGGAGGATTTAAGAGCAGAGAACATTCGTTTGGCTACACAACTAGAATCGGCTCTCTCCGAAGCGAGGAGACAAGCCGAGCTCCAACGAGAAAAAACTCTTGCAAAGGTCAGTGACATTCACCAGTGTGAAACCAGTTCTTGGAATATCGCGATTTGGATTGAGATTCATAGATGTGTTGTTTCCTATTTTAGGAACGAGCTGCTCAAGCAAGGATCGCAGATTTAGAGACGCAACTGAGTCGTGCCACGGCTAATGCAGCATCCATGAAGAGAGCCAAAGACGAGGTAAAGACTTCGTATGAATTGATTTATAGCTCGTTTGGATCTGGGTCTATGGCCATTTTTTAATCCACGCCATTAGCCATGGTGAAGGTGATAATGGTGGTAGTGATGGTGATGATCTTGATCATGCTAATGATGCTGGTTATCACGATAATGATGGTGAGGATGATGACGACGATAATGGTGAGGATGGCAAAGATGATTATCGTGAAATTGAACACGCTTTTACGGTTTTCACACGTTGGAAAGATTTACATAACATGACGTTTCTACTGCAGCTGCGACAGCCTTCATCATAAGACTGCCAGACCCCTCCTCATTCTGATAAAGACTGTCGCCACAGCTGCAGTCGAAACGTCATGTTATATAAACTTTTCCAAAGCGTGAAAACCGTAAAAGGCTCGGACACACGATGCGACGTTGGCTGCGACGTTGCTTGCAACGGGGAAATCGTGTGTCCACCCGTAAAAGTAGAACTCGTTTCTACTTCTGAGACGTTGCGCGCAACAGTTGCTCGGGTGGACATACGGTGCGATTTCCTCATTGCAAGCAACCATTGTGTCCGGGCCTTAAAGTGTCTCCATTTTAATGAATACTTCAACGCGAAAGCCTCAGCACTGTTAGCAATCATGATAACCTTTATTATAAAGATAACTGTCTGTTTATGATCATTTTAAGGCTGAAAGAAGATTCAACTCCAAGCTACACGACATGAAAGACCGACTAGAACAGGCCAACAGTACAACTCGTAGTATGCAGAACTATGTGTCCTTTCTTAAGTCCTCTTACTCAGACGTCTTCGACGAGCTTGAGTCGCCACGGTGACCCACTTGAAAACACCACTAAATGTTTTTTAGAAAACTTATAGCTCAAAATTTTATTTTTAACCTTTATTTTATTTTTACTGTGACCACCCACTGCATTCTCAATTTTCATTTCTGTTAATAAATGGGTTATTTTGCTTTTTACATAGTGTGTTTATTTTTCTTTTAAAACAAAAATCTTTATCAATGCTTCAGTTACTTTAACAGTGGCTTTGTCGGCTATAAAAAGTGATATAACTACGATAATTAACTCCTTAAGACAATATATGCTCACAGCACTTAGCTGAGTCACTCATCTGTAAGGATCCTCTGTGGTCCTTTTTCATTTCTTTGCTTGTTTATTCTTTGTTTTAGTTTTTTTTTTTTTTTTTTTTTTTTGTGAGAAACGTGCAAAACCTCGTGATGTGAATCGAGGGTAATCACGAACATCTGACGCCCCGGATATGACGTCCTCCAAGGAAACAAGGCCCAATAAAAACAATATTAACTAATTAGCGTGTTATAATGATCAAAGAGCAAGCCTTCTTCAAATGGTCGGTGCATGATATTTTTTTTAGCTCATTGAAATACTATCCAAGCCTCAGGCAGAATGCTAGTAGTTTCGCTTTAGGGTATTGTTTTACTTGCGAAGCCGTTTTTTGGCACTTGGTTATCACGAACTCAGTTGTGAAGATGTCTGAAACAAAATACTATTTGTTTGTTGTCAAGCTTATTATGGCTATGCTAGTAAGCGTCACTTCTCTTCTCAGAAGAAAACCTAAAGTTTCTAGAGTCATTTCAGACGATGAGATCGCCCTACAAGCCGAATACCTGTGCCAAAGATACATAGAAGACAAGTTTGCTCGAAACGGAGACACCACGGGCCCGTTACACGGAAATCCACGCTTCAGAGGGACAGACATTGAAGACCTCTGCTCCCAAGACGTTGTCAAAACAATGAAGAAGTATGGAGTAATCTTAGAGAATGGCTACCCTCAACTCTATAGTAATGTCAGTCAGCAGCTGAACTTCAGGATCAACTTTGACATTGTTGTCTGTGGGGTGTTTACATGTGTTTGTGATAACATACTTGCGAGTGGGATTACTTGGGCAAAGATTGTGTCTATGTATGCGTTTGCTGCGGCTCTCGCGAGTGATTGCTGTCAAGCGAAGGATTTTAGAACTGCTAAGAGTATATCTCGCTGGATGGGACAGTACACTCACAAAAGATTGTGTAGTTGGATTCGGGAGCATGGCGGATGGGTAAGTACGAGCTTAGAATGCAGGAAAAAACTTGTGCTACTATCACTTATAAGAATAGCTGCGTAAAAGAGCAGTTCGTATGTATTGTTTGTTGAATGGCATGTGCCATACTCTACTTGTAAATAACAATACAATGACAGAAATCTAACAAGTAGGTTACAAAAAGTTAAGAGATTTTCGAAGTGGCCTCTGAATTTTCCCTTTTCTTGCAGGATGTAATGCTTGGTTACACGTCTAATAAACACGACGCTTTAGAGCAATCTTTCTTTACATCCCTTAAAAATGTTTGATTTCGCAATTAAACGTTCTTGGTCTCAAGCATCATGCAAAGATCTGTACTGTGATATAAACACTCTGGGAGATGTAGAGCACTTGGAAAGCAATAGAAACAAGCTCGCTTTTCCCGTGCTCTTCATCTCCCAGCATCTTTACATCACAGTACAGAGACACGCGCGTGCATTATAAAAAATAAAAAATTTGTAGAAATTGGATAATTACATAGAATCTTGACACGTCAAGACACCACACGTTATTTTTAGATTGGAAATATATTTTGAGTTCCCTGTGGATTTCCAATGAAAACTTAATGAAACTTTTTAGAAGAAAACATAAGAAAAGACAAATATAACAGCTATCATCTAAGCTGTAATTGAAAAGGGCACTTTGTTCATTAGGATCAAATTAAAACAGCTGAAATAGTCTGAAACAGGAATAACATCTCAACTGTATCCCCTAACAATCCGTTTTTCTATTTCTCTCACAGGAAGGATTTGCTCTTCACTTCAACAGCTGCAGCTGTATTTTTAACTCAGGAAACAAATGCAGATGGATTGACAGCATGTTTGTTCTAATGATGTCTGTCATGGCATCTCTTTCTATAACTGCAATTATCTTTAAACTAAGCTGATATCAATATATTTTTATGACAAGCTACAGGCAGCCAAAAAAAAAAAAAAAAAAAAAAAAACCCAGCAGTGGTCAGTGAGAGGCCAGCATCTGGACTAAATCTTCTCAAGCATACAAGGAGTTTGGAAATGAAATTGTCCATAATGGATAGTGTTACGACCCTCACAGCCTTTTTAGGATCAGATACCTATACTTCTGACAATTTTTTTGTAATACTCAAATTTTAATAAATAATATATTACTGATGATAAACTTCACAGCCAATATCTTGAAAAAATTTATATGAAAGATCTAACATGGAAGCTATCCTTTTTTTACTTGCTTCCTTGGGAATGACTACAAACCAAGAGCTGCTTCTTGCCAAATAATAATAGACTTTTTCCAAATTTGCCTCAGTGACCAATGAAACAATGGTTCCAAATCATGATCAAGTTTGGACTTGATACATTAGTCGTGGTTACACTTAGCTGTTTGACTTGAATTACCACAGTAAATTTGCCTTGTTCGATTTAACCCTAGAATACTCAATTACCAGGCTGACCCTGGTTCACCCTGGTAATAGACTGTTTGCAGGTATTGTGTGACATTTAAAATATTGACTCCCTGTTCTTAAAAATACCATATTTAAAAAGAACGTCCCAAAATTAGTGAATTTGGAAATTTTGAGGACAATCCAGTAAATACGGACAAAGTTATCAATGATCAAAGTCATGTATTTTTACAAAGAATGTATGCTGGTAAGCGTCAAGCTGTTGCCTCATGTTGTAAACACCGCAAAAAATTTAAATTGCTTCTGTCAAGCCTCTCCAATACTTTAGATTTAATGAATTAAACAGTCTAAATCTTTCATAAATAGTAAATCATTTTTTTAAAAACAGAAGAAAACCAAGACAAACTAAAGTCTGGCACATGTCTGTTTAATAGGAAATTCAAGATTACAACAAAATGGTTTAAAATCTATAATACATAATATTAGCACATCATTACTTGAAATAAATGTAAATGAAAAGATATCCAATTAATCCCACATAAAAGAACATTTAGATAAGACTGAACATCTTGACTAATAAAGTTTAGATAGACAAGGGACTTGTAGCAAAATGCAACAAGAACCATGTTACTTACAGCCCTGATCCGCTGTGTACTGGCCCAAGATTGAATACTAGTGAAAAAACATGCAATATGGACTGTCTACAAGCAAACTGTACTAGTTTAAATGAATCTATAGCAGGTAATGGATCAACACACAGACTTGTTAATTAACAATACCCAATAGGAATAGAAATTGAAAATGATAATCATACTCATTAAATGGAGCACTCCCCTGTTTCTGTGACCCAGACAACTCTAACTGTAGCAATCGTTGAGGTCACAGAAACTTAGAAAGTGCTCCATCTTGTAAATTCTACACTTTCTGGATTCAGGTATAATCAAAATTGATAGAAAAAGATTTAGTTTGAAGTTCAGTGGATATAAAGTCGTAAAAAGCTACAACAATAATGAACAGAAAACGCTCAAGCATCAGCTCTCATAAGGACACAAGATTCTTACTCCTTAGGAATGAAGAATTTTCTAATATCCTTAAGAGAAATGATCCTATTCAAAAAATTAAATCTGGATAAAAAGAAAGGTTGCAGTGGATTTAAATTTTGATTAAACTCACACTTGGTCCACCAGCTTTTCACTGTACTCTTCTTGGAGAGTGTCTTAGTGACTGTAGAAGCAAAATAATACAAGCAAGAACAAACAGGTAAGGTACTATAGACCCACCAGTAATAGGTGACTTATGAGCCTTTCCTTGCCAACCGAAGTGCATGGCTTGATCACTGAAATGCTTTAAAAAAGTAGCAGTTGGTTGATAAAACAAAATCATGAAATGGAATGATTAAATACTCAAAGTAACAGCAATTCTTATAACAAATGTTGAAAAATAACACAGCAGAGTGAATAGGCGAATGACAGCCACAAAAAAGAGAAATACTATCAATGCATGATAAGTTACCAGTATTATCGGTAATTTGTAATGCTGTAAAAAAAAAAAAATGATTTGTAAAAATGCAATTCAACCATGTACTAGTACTTATCTGAGCATGAATACAAAGCCCTGAAAGGTAATACCACAACAGATGCAACAAAAGCAGAAAGAATATTGCAATATTTCACTAAATCTGTAGGGCACAATGAAGGGTAGAAGCTTAGACCAAAGAGTACATAATTTATAATAAAAAGTTAATTATATCAGTGGGCAGAATTGTTTTTGTACTTGAAGTTCCAGCGTGGATTTTTTAACACAGAATCAGAGAATGAATGATCTTGAATGAATGACAGCAGAGACAGCCTGTAAATAAAGCTGATCATAACACCAATCTAATGGTATACATGTACAACAACCAAAGCACAATTTGGTTCAAGATAGGCTATGATATTTTAAGCATTTTGCAATAATAAAACAAGAAATATCAAGCTACAGTATAATTATGTCATTAATTGCCATTAAAAATAAAAATAAGATAATTACTTGTATAATGTATCAGTAACTTTGCTCTATACACATGAATGTTTAAACAATCTACAATAGATCCATCCAGTAACAAGGAACCAGACTTCTAGGACTAGAATGAAGAATGCTGCTACTTGAGTGAGTTATTGACAGTCCAACGATGAGTAAACACTACTTCCTAAAAATAACAAATTTACGATACTACAATGAATATTGTCATCCATCATTCAAGTAGTCTAAAACCCTGTAAAGAAAAATTGTTAGTATATACAAAAACATTAATATCCAGAACACTCACTTATTATTCCAGTAATAATAATAATAATAATAATAATAATAATAATAATAAAATATGGAACATGCATATTAACGTAATTCCAATTGTTATCGGCGCATTAGGAACACCATCAAAAATGTTAGTACAGTGACTGGATGGTCTTGGAATGAAGTGTTGTGTAGTGGAATTGCAGAAAACTGTCATCTTAAATTCTGCAAGAATTATTAGGATAGTGCTTGAAATTTGAAGAGTCTTGTTGACATCGAATATCAAGTGAATACCACTAAGGATCAGTGTGCGACCATTTAATAATAATAACAATAACAATAATAATAACAATAATCTAACTTAAATTGCTATAAATGAATGCTGAATAAATCAAACAAGATAACATCTAAGCATAGTAGTTGTATCAATGCACTGATCATAAATAATATCTAATAGAATCCCATAGCTCATCTGAAACTTCCATGCTAATTGGCTATCGAGGAGAGAGAAATCAACATGAAGTTTAATACTTAAAACATTCAGCCATACACAGGTAGCCTGTGCACAGGTACAGCCACTCAAGAATTACAGTAAGCTTGAAAACAAGCAAAAACTAAAGTCTAAGTCTATCTGCTATGGGATTCAAGGAAACTTCATTTCCCAACTCATGGAATTCCACATTAAATTTTACTTGAAAAAAACAATATGGCACTTGACTCAGGTGATATTGTTTTTCTCATAAAAGTCAATAGTCCTTTCCCAAGATGTGGTTGAGTGAGTCCTGTACTTGCCAAAGCCTCGATTTCAGTACATATCATTGTGCACTGAGCTATGTACTAATCTGATACAATGATACAGTGGACTTCGTGATAATTAAATAATAAAGCAAAGAAGAGCCGTTGATTAAACAATATATAATTTACATAATAACACCAAGAAGAAACTGCTACAGTAATGAAATCAAGGCTTTGGCAAGTACAGGACTCATTCAACCATATCTTGGGAAATTGGAATTCACTCATCATTCAATGAGTTTTCCTATAGTATCATGATAATACAGAAACTGGCATAATATTCATACTATCACAAGATTAGAATAAAGGTTTAATAAAGGTTTAAAGTACCTTGCAGGTTTCCTGGAAGAAAAACTATAGCAATGCACAAGTTTTATAGTGATTAAATCATAGAGCATTTCATCATACAAGTTCTATCAATATGAATTAATGGCCTGTATAAGTATGAAGAATAGCTACCATAAATCTGCTTAAAAATCACTGATACTCAAACCTGGATGACGATCATGAATGCTTTTCTTGCAAAATTATAACAGTATATGATGGTAATACCATGACAATCATAGAAAGTCATGACAGTAATAAACAATGATAAGAAATCAATCAATAAATGAGATATATTTGAAAGATAACATGATTGTTGGAATTTAAGGTATTAAAAAACAGAAGCCATGATACAAACAATACAATTGTCATGTCAATAGCAGTCAGAGAGATTCAAATGATATGTAACACTAAACAAAATAGCAACAATACCAAACTAAAAAGGTTAAAAAGAAGGAACTAACAGCCACCACTACATCAACAGCATTAGACTTTACCCTTATCAATATCAACAACAATAGCAGCCTGGAACCATCAGTGACAACAACAACATTCACTAATTCATCATTACCAACCAACTGGAATAACAACTGACATTCACGTCTCATCATGGTTTTCTACAACCACCACAGCAGCAACAGCAGCAGCAAGAAATACACTACATCATCATGTTAAAAATTAAATATGCAATAGAAACGTGAATAAATACATAACAAGTGAGGCAAATTTAATGTCAACAAACAATTGGGCAATATCAGTAATGATTAGAAACAAATCAATAGGTCAAAAACTTTATAAGCACCATCAACAAAAACATCAAAAACAACAACTCAAAAACATCCACAATACTTACAACATCAATTGCAATTGTAATAAAATAACAGCAGAAGCATCATCGTTAGCAACAATTTTTATCAAACAATTTTCTGCAATTTTTTCAACAACAAAACCAATACAACAGGTATATTAAAATCAGAATTACTTTTTGTCACTCATTGTATTTTCAGACAAAGCTGACCTCCATGTTATGGATGGCTTCCGATGGTATCTGACAAACCAGCAAGCCAGCCATGGTTATTTCTTGTGGCAGACCTCTTAAGACCTTAGTGAAATATTGATCTAGCATTTCAAAGACAATATGTACCAACAATAACTGACATTTTGATTTGAAAAATTGCATATTCATTAATTGAGAATCAACATTTCATTAAAATATAGGTATCATACTGTGCCCTCTTAAAAAGAAACTAATGACAGGAAACAAAACTACCAAAAGCATTCATACAAATAACAATTTGAACATAAAAACAAAGCATTCAAAGCAAATGATAAGGTATTATTAAACAGCATTCTGTATTCAAAGTTATTATATGTTAAGATTTTTTTTTTAAAATATGCAACTACTTTATAATACTTTCAACAAAAAAAATAAAGCGAATAAAACTAGTAAAATACCTTTTTACCTTATTCCATTGGAATTTCTAGAATTTCAAGCCCTTGAATATGCACTGTCTGTCTAATCTATTTATTGTGCCAGAAATGGCTGCATTGAAGCAAAACCTAGAAAACCCCAGGTATCCCAGCTCCTTACTACTACTAATCGTCTTTTTTTAGGGGGGGGGGGGATTCAAAAGAAGAAAGAAAAGTAGGTGTTTTTGTACACAAATAATGCATACACATGTTTTGTTGAGGACTCAGAAGACTAATATAAAAGCCAAAACCACAAAATATATACCAGTATAAACACATACAGCTATTTTAACTAACTTATATTATAATGAAAATTTATAAAACTAGAATTATTTTGCATAATAATTACATACACTTTTAAAAAGGAAATTGATATTTTACTGCGATTTTTTAAATACAAAATCTGCCTTTTTTTGGCAAAAAGCCATTAAAACTGCGCATAGAGAATTGAAGTTCTTAAAACCATAAAGACTTACCTTTCAAGGATGATCCTGGTGTTACTGTGATGATGGTGGGTGCACACCCTGTCCTTGCCCACCTTGCTGCTGCTGCTGCTGCTGCTGCTGCTGCTGTTGCTGCTGTTGTTGCTGCATTGGTTGTTGTGGCTGTTGTCCTTGTGGGTACTGGTATTGGTAGTAATTTTGTTGTTGCTGTTTGAAGTACTGGTTCCATGCGGCAGTGTAATCAGGTTGTCCACCACCTAATTCAATAAGAATAATGATTACATACTAATTATAAAATGCATTCCAGTGAAATAGCATGAAATATTTTATGCCACACTATAGAAAATACTAATGTATGATGGGAAGGAAGAGTGGATTACCAACAAATATACAACAGCTTTCCTGAATTGTGATTAAATGTATTTTCTGTGGTATGGGATAAATATACTTGTAAAAGGCATGTAAAAGCTTGTTTTATAGCAAGAAAACCATGCACACAAGTATGCAAATACATTAAAAGAAGTCATGCTTTTGTGCATTGCTCTGTAAACCTGGAAGAAGCAAAAAATGTGGTGTATCTTGAGTTGTAAGGATACAATAGAAGATGAAAAGAGATATAAAGATAAATACAATACAATAATAATATACCTTGTGGCTGTTGCTGTCCAGGTGCTTGTCCAGCTGCTGCAGCAGCTGCAGCTTGCTGTTGGTAATACTGTTGGTAATAAGCTGCCCAGGCAGCAGTATAATCTTGCTGTCCACCTGAAACAGGAAAATAATTATAGATTAATTTCAAATATTCTTTATAACTTTTTGTACATCACTACAAGTTTTTCCCTGAACACTTCAACATCCAGCCCTCATTGTTTCCAGGGGTTACAGATGCAAACATTAGTGCGAGGTGATTCATAAAAACTTGGATCATCCAAGAAAACACTTTTTAGCAAGCAACGTTCTGCCATTATGGGGGTGGTTTGGTATCAAAGGTGTATTCCCTCTTATACCTCCTCCTTTCTTCCCTAGCACATCTGCTAATATATGCTAAACTCCTAACTAAGATCTTCATTGTCATAAATGTTTCAAAGTTTCATAAGAATTTTAATTTGTCTTCTCACCTTGGGCTGCTTGTTGCCCTTGTTGAGCCTATAAAAACAGATAAAGAATCATTAATAGCTTTGAATTGATACTTTAATTTCTCTTAATTCAAAGACTATTTCAAGAAATTGTCAGCACTCTGCAGGTAGTCCATCAGGTGTGCACAAGATAATTAACTGTACATACATATTGTAGCTACATTATAACAATCTCCTATCTGGTCAAAACATATTACATTCTTACCACTTGTTGGCCAGGCTGGGAGTATTGTTGTTGACCGTATTGTTGCTGTGAATAATCCTGTTGTCCATATTGTTGTTGTGGTTGTTGTTGTCCATAAGGATAGTTACCTCCACCTCCTCCACCTGACCAGGACTGTTGTTGCTGCTGTTGTTGCTGCTGCTGTTGTTGCTGGTTCCAGTTATTATTCTGATTCTGATTCCATCTAAAAATTAATCCAAAATGGTTGACATCGCTTAATTTGTTTCAGTGAGCTAATTCTTGTTTTACATTTTAAAAACACTCACTAAGTATCATACGATTTTAATAATAATTAGTAAAATTGTCCTAAAATAGCAGCCAACTGCTGGCAACATCAGCAATAGACCTTTCCTAAATTCATTTGGATGATCATGAAACTATGATTTCAAGTGGAGACTGAACTTGGTTCTTTAATTTATCCAGGCCTAACTCTACTTGAAACCATTGTTTCATGATCATCCAAGTGAATTCAGGAAAGGTCTATTGTAAGAGATCTGCCAGTGTCAAAATGAAAAAAAAGTTCTTCAAAACATAAAAGAAAAAGCCAAGACAAACACATTAAAAACTGCTTGATATGATTTCAAAGTAACTTAATTTAGAGAGAGAAGATACTTTGGATATTTTTAACAATTTTAAAACAAGCTTTCAAAAAATTCAAGCCTTGAAGAAAAATATACAAAATCAAGTATCAAACTAGTAATTTTGAACTCTGAACCATGTCTTTGTTATGCTAGTGTTCCGACTGAAATGCTCCTTCCATTGAATAATGACTCAGTTGAGTCTTAATTGGCTGTTTATATTACATAAGCATGGATAAGTCCACTAATAGAAATGAGTGCTACCTACTTTTGGTTGTAGTTTCCACCTCCACGTCCTCTTCCTGCACCACCTCGAGTCTGAGGAAAAGAAGTGTACTGAATTACCAGGGTTCTCAATAGAATTCCAAGTAGGTGGCACAACTTGAAATGTAGCCGGCGCATTTAAAAGGCAACTGGCAAAGATTTTGTGAATGATTTCGAAAGTAACCGGTGATTAACCAACTGACAACCAGCAAAATAGCCCACTTTCGATATATGGTTGAGTGATTACACACAATAAGAACTGAATCGAGGCTCCGGGGAATAACAATGAAATAATCGTAAGATCGAGCATGTTATGTTTCTTCAAGCAACATAACATGCTCAAGAAACAAAAAATATACTCAATCTAATCATTTACCAAGCAAATAACATCAAAATAATCGTAATTATTCTTTTGTTTCCCCGGAGCCTCGACTCAGATCTCATTGTGTGCGATCACTCAACCATATATCGAAAGTGGGCTATTTGCCAGCTACCGGCTACTATTGAGAACCCTGAATACATGACCACAATATCACACTTGAAATCAAAACTCGTGAAAAGGACATTGAAATTTTTTCCGTTTCTCCTTATCAGGTAACTACAAGTACATTTTCAAGCTGTTTTGAGGGCTAAAAATAGCAGCCAGTCATTGGTCATTGCCTGGTAAGATCGGAACCATGTCATGCTGACTGGTCACTAAGATTGAGTTTATGGCTGAGATTGCATTAGCAGTAATCAAATTCACCATAGGGTGAACTCGTGGATTGAAACAAATTTGCAAATTTGTTTATATTTTAGAAATGAGATATTTGGTCAGGGATCTGCTAAGCATTGACTTTGATCCTTTGGTGAACAGACGTAAACAAACTCGCAATTTGTTTCATGCTTGTTAGTCAAGTAAAAATATGGTTTCAGGCATCACTGAAAACTTGAAACATTGACAAATTTTGATCACAAGCCAACTAAAATACTTTTTGAAGATTACAATTAATTTCACATAACTGCCCATGTGGGTTGCAAAATTCATTGGGAAATTCCATTATGAAGTTCGCAAGTTAGTTGGCAATTAGCCAGTCTACTTGCAAATTCAAAACAAAATTTCCAACTTGCCTGGTGCAAAAGTTCAGAAATATCATATTTACAGAACTAAACTACAAAATATTCTATTTTTATTGATCTCAGTTGATTAGAAATGCTTTTAAGCATCAAATATTTTCTTCACACTTCATCTTATTTGGTGAAAAGCGAAGTTCTGAACTTCTGCGGTAGGCAAGTTGGGAACTTTGTTTTGAACTTCGTAAGTAGACTAGCTAATTGCCAACTAACTTGTGAACTTTGTTACGTACTTGGAATTTCCCAATGAATCTCACAACCTGGATGGGCAACGTTATGTGAAATTAACTGTTAGACCTAATATTTGAAAAGATGCCAATTTCAAAACATTTTGTTTGAGCCAAAAGCAACAAGCAACCAAGACTGCAAGGTTTTTCAGGATTTGTTGGGCAGTTTATCCATTAAAACACCTTCATTTTACTCTTTATGGCAGTGCTTCCCAATTAAACGTTTGCCTTAAAGGTCAGCTAAAAGTAAGTAGTTTGCCATTAAATGCACATAAAGGTCTCCAGCTCATTATCTATACATTACATAAAAATAATCAACTTACATCTTCAATCTTTTCTCTGATCAAGTTCTGCGCCTGCTGGATTTGTGCATCTGTTCCTCTGATGATAAAGTATTTGGTTGGTGAACTCTCAGGAATATTTCTGTTGAGTTCCACATGTGCTCCAGACTGCTGGATAATCTGTCTGATGGTTTCTCCTCCTTTGCCGATGATAAGACCACATTTGTTTCCTGGCACTGGGGCTTCTAATGTCTTTACCCCTGGCATATTTGGGGGAGGTCCCTTGGGAGGTGGTCCGCCACGCTGACGAGACTTTAAAATTCAAAGTTGAATAGGAAATTTAGTACTTACAAAGATAACTGATCACCAAGTCTTAAGGGTTATTGCTTTTTTAAGATTTAAACTTCCTGCAGAGGGACTGGTGACTTCTTGCTGTATGTGATAAATCCTGTGTATGCTATTTGTTTATACAACACAAAAATCTGAAAGAATAACTTCTAGCACAATGCATTAATTACATACAAACTATACCTAACTAGAACTGGGTTTTACTAGATTTACTGAAACAAAAAGCAATAAATCTTGAACTCTATTGGCTGTTATTCCCTCAGAATTTTTCTTAATTTGTGTTGTCTTTTGCTGTATATTTCTCCTTTTTCTCATCAAAATAACACAGATGAAGACTTTATTAAGGAGAATAGCTTTTGGAGGTCATACTGATAAAATCTTCACCCTAAGCTGAACAACTCTTTACAATATTATCCTCTCATTTTTCTTTTCAGTTTCTTTCTTTCATCCTTTTTATTTCTGTTTGTTTGTGCACATCACATCAATACAAGCAAAAACCGAGGGGATAAGAGTAGCCTAATTCAAGATTATTACTATTATTTTTTGTTTCTAGATGGGTATTAATTTTACAAAACCTATCAATATACTGGCACTTATGATGGTCATTAAAAACTACAAGTGGCCATCCATAGGTTAACAGGGTGATAATGATACCTGCTGGATTATGTCTTTAATGGTTGTTTCTACTCGTTGTCGCTGCTCTGGTGTTCCTTGTACTGTTGCAATTCTGTCTGGACATTGTGGGTTATCAGCTGCAACAGAATTCAATAGAGATACTTCATGTCACACAAGCCTCTGTCAATCATGTGCCAACCATTGGCTGGTGAAACCAAGTACCTGGTGACCAGCTTATGTGAAAATGGTTGGCATATTAAGCCGCAATGCTCAAAAGCATGGCCACACTCAATGTATTCACATTCTTTTATGCATAGGCCTCTGTATATCTAACCTACACATTCTGATGAAAAGCTGTCTGGTTTTACCAAATAAGGCATGTACAAGCTCATTTTTGACAGCAAAAAATCATGCAAATACATTAAAATTGATCCTATTTCTGTGTGTCATACTGTAACATCACAATGGTTGCTAGTAAATGTGAAGTATCGCCATACCTATTCAACAACATACTCTGAGACCAAAATCATTGAATTTAATAATAGATCTTTCTTAGAATACATTATATGGGTTCTCAATGCACTTACATTAATAAATCTGATTGAAAGCTAAAATAATTTAAAATAATCATCAATGATTGGTAAACTTACATTCTGGACTAAACTGTACACGAGCGCCAGATTCTGCTTGTATTCTTTTGATAGTTTCTCCATTTCTACCAATAACAAATCCTACTATATCCCTCGGAACAGGAATCTAGAAATAGCAAACAAAAATGGTAACAGATGAGAAGAGAAAGACACCAATCCATCTTATCTACTTTAAATTACTTAGGATTGCTAAGGTAAAGTGTGTTCCACTGCATTGATTCGATTTAATTCCAAAATGGCATTCCCAAAATGACATTCCCATCAAGGAATGACTGATTTGAAGTTCTAAAAATAACCTGCTTAATAGATGCATGACTCAGACAAACAAAATTATACTGAAAAGAACAAGGAGAAACATACATTTTATTTCGTTGTATTTTATTTTAGGAAACATTGCTTATTTTCAAAAAAAGTTGTTATTAAAAACCAAACAGCAGAAATCAGACTCCAGAAGATGAAAAAAATTTATTTCTGAGGTTTGTTTGTCTGAGTTGTGACGTCACTGACGCGCAGTGCTATTGTGCATGAAAACAGTGTCAATATCTTCATTTTCCAGTGATTTGTTCATTTAGTGAAAATTGTGCTGCATTTGTCAAGCTCAATGGTATTATACAACTACATATGTTAAAAATGTTGATTCATCCAGCCTCGTCAACAGTTGTGTAGTCTTCCCAGTCCTTTCATTAAAAATGAAATCCAGCAATGGTGCAAGTGATCCTGGGCATCCAGCCACATGCAAAAGTGGATTGGCAACATAGATTATTGCATCATTAAACATAGATTATTATTTCCAGTAAATCAATTGTATTCTTACCTCTAGTACGTCTGGGCCCCCTGGTACTCCACCTCTTCCATACCCCATGTCTGTGTGCTGCCGTTTTCCATGTAAATCTACGGGTGGCTTTATTTGCTTGAGGGGACAAGTATTACAATTTTCTTATTTAAAAAGGGCTTAGAATACCAGATGTCTTACTCTACTATCCTAAACTTTAGTCAAGCTGTCAAATTAACATTTCTCCATCGAATAAAACTTATGCACAGACTAGCTTATTCATTTGATCTTTTTTAAATAATTAGAAAGTATTATCATGTTTGAACTTTAAAACAACTGAGAACTGCAGGCCCATGGCATCCTTACTGTACATAAATTTTACTCATACTACAAGTTATTTATTTGTGGAAGCATTAAATCCTAAAATTTTAAAAAGAGTTGATCTTGAAAAAAATCTGAGAATATAGAAAGCTCTCAAATGTGGGCATTATTTATAGGAATTTACTGTGCAAGGCATGCTACTGTGACCACCTTATCAGATAGTGAGAATTCGTCTGGCAGATACATTTTCATGTGAACTCACTCAGTTGTGAGAGTACTATTTGTATCTGTCAAACAAATTCTCTCTATCTATAGGTGGATCTTTGCTGATGTCAATGTTTACATTTTGCTCATTAGCATATGCATTTCAGTTTTTAACCAAACTAACACCAAATCAACTCTGAATAT
>WUAP02189331.1:0-22028 GCA_015163945.2 Stichodactyla helianthus | reverse complement strand
AGCTAGTATACTGTTTCAGTAAAGATACAGTGATTTGCTCTCTATATGTAGCTAGTATACTGTTTCAGTAAAGATACGGTGATTTGCTCTCTATATGTAGCTAGTGTGCTGTTTCAGTAAAGATACAGTGATTTGCTCTCTATATGTAGCTAGTATGCTGTTTCAGTAAAGATACAGTGATTTGCTCTATGCTATATGTAGCTAGTATACTGTTTATGATGGAATGCATTCAAAATAAAATAGATAACTGTTATTCATTTTACTTTAGACATTATTACATAAGACCCAAAATACATTTCGGCCTTGGAATACACTATTTAGTATGCAGTATTCAGTATTTAACGTCATAGCCAGAAATATGGAACCGGAAAAGGCGGAGCTTATTTGTCCACCGACTAAAAACATTTAGACTACAAGAAATGTCATGTGATACAAGAAATATCATGTGATACCAGAAAAACTTGCCGCACATTTATTGGCTTTGTGCTTTCTTTAACACATGTAATTCTTGTAGAGTAAGGCCATACTTTTTGAGTTTGCTATTATGCCAATTGGGCGTTTGAGATTTTTCCTCTGCGGTTAAAATCATATAATGAAGTACTGACTGTGACGCACGTAAGAGTTGACTCATTCTTTGCAATCTTGAAACCGCCAAATAAACAAGATTACTCCAAGATAAATTATCACAATAATCCAAACTCTCGTAGGATCGGGGATAGTTAATCCTTGAGAGCTGTGGATAGTCAAAGCGTAACCTAATCGCCAATCAGGATCATTTCTTTGAATAATATCCTCAGCGATAGCCACAGAAGCATGAATGACATCATTTGAGACAATATATTTTTTCCCCACCAGAAATATCTATCATCCTTCCTTGTTTTCTTGAATCCCCTTGGATGGTATAAAAGAGGAATTTCAGCTAGTGGTTGACTAACGCTGACTAATGCGAGCGACTCGAAGCGATCCCTCGGTTGCTATGTGACGTCACAATCGGAACCAACGCTGTCCTGAGAATGCTAATCGGAAGCAATAGAGACACCACCTCCCTCCTCGTTATTCGTGCATTTTTATGCAAAAAGGGTAAGCTTCCAGATCTTTTGCCCATGAACGTCTTTAATCAAACAGTCTGTACTATTAATAGTAACTGTTAGTTCGTTGGCCGTAATTACTACGGCTCGGCGTTTTACTGTCTAAACCTGGAATGCTATACAATTTCATTATCCCTTTTGCTGTGTTTAAATACAAAAAGCTGTGCTTTCTCTAGATTATCTATTTGTGTGGCATTGAACTTAAATTAAAAACTTTTAGCAATTTCTTAATTGTTACTGACAAGCCTTACTATTCTTGGTGCCAGCTCAGCAGGGGCGGATCCAGGATTTTGTTAGGGGGGTGTCCCAAGTAGGTCTCTCGAGACATGACGTCATATCCCAAGTTGGTCTTTTGAAAGATGACGTCACCTCCAAAATGGAGGCCTCCTAACAATGGAATCTGATTACGTCATCTCAAAAAAAAAAAAAAAAACCCCACACACAAACAAACAAACAAACAAACAAATAAACAAACAAACAAAACTGTTAATGTGATCAATTAGTTGTGTCTGTAGTGCGGAAATATATGTCAAAAAGTATGTCCGACGCTAGTGGGGTGTCCGGTGCACCTATGGACACCCCCTGGATCCGCCCATGCTCAATATGACTGTGTTTAGAACAAACACCACAAACCACAGCCTCGCGCTTTTGTAATGCGAAACTAATCCTCCTCCAGTCCCATTTACCAATTCTTATCAACCCTCGGGAAAAATAATTTTAATTAAGATTTTGTATTGTCCGACTAAAAGTATTGAATCCTTGACATATTTTGGAGCACACACGCTGTAAAAGAGTTTTAGCAATATTTTTCTTAAATGAATTTCGAATTAAGTTTTAGCTAAGTTCCAGTTGTATCCTCCTGAACTTAGCGTAGTATGCCATTGCTGTCCCGCGCAGGTCATAATAACCGTCAAAGAAAGATTAAAGTCAGAAAATAATAATAATAATAATAATAATAATAATAATAATAATAATAATAATAATAATAATAAGTTGAGGTTTCAGGGTATGTCGTGATAAAAATGTTCAAATATTGAAAACGTTGTGACATACTAGCCAGGAATAACGAAAAACAAACCACCAAACTTCGAACTAATTTACGTGGACCTCGATTGTTTTGGAAAGAAAGAGTTTTCATTGGTTTCTTGGTGTTTTTTTGATGCTAGCTGTGTTTTCGCCCATCCACCAGTCGTTTGGTGGGAACAGGTTCTCTTATGATGGTCCCAACTTTTATCAGCGGCTTTCTAATTAATCTTTCATACAGTCCAGTGAAATCCAACGATAGATTCTTCTTCTCTGAACTCAATGAATATTGTATAAGCCGATCTTTTGTTAGGGGAATTGACCAAGAAGACAGTCAGAGACCATTTTAGAGAAATTCTTCGGGCTTGCTAATGACATAATTCAAGAAAAATTGAATCCGAATTGGAGTGGAGACTATTAGAAGTATTGGCTGAAGCTGACGAGGAATTTAAGACCGCTAAAAGGTAGGTTATTAAACGCTTAATAAATAGAGTAAAGCGAAAAATCTTTTGTTTATGAACAGCCGCTACTGAAGAGATGATAAAGATATAATAAGACTATTCCGATAATAAAAATGGTTAACAATTTTTGAAACTTATGACTAAACATTTATTTTACTAAAACAACAAACATTCAACTAAATATAGCGATAATAGCTTACTTCAGTGAAGCGGCTTTCAAATCAAATAACTTCACTGCCACATGCGTCACATATGAAACCCTTATATATATAAACGTTCATTTTTTAAAATAATCACCGAAAGTACAAAGGCGAAATTTACACAGAATTTTAAATGTTTTGGCAATTCAAAAAAAAAAAAAAAAAAAAAAAAACGCTTTATACTGTTTTAAGGAATATTTTTTATTATATTCTACCGTAAACATTGTTTTTACACATCCCTACATTTTATAGCCATGTCATGTCATATAAGTTGAGATATGTGTACTAAAACATCCCTTTATATAGCTTTTTGTCCTCGATATAGTTTTCCATCTGCCTCTAGTTTTCCAAAGACTAATAGTTTTATCTAGTAAGGAAATAATCTTCAAATGATTGCTCCTTGTTGTTTAATCAAAGGCCGTTCTTCCCAAAACTTTAAAATAGTACCTAATACCGAGGTACAAAGATCGTCAGTCTTAAACCGGTATTTAAAATTTAGAATATATATAAAAGAAAGATAAAGAAAAGAAAAGAAAACTTATCTACGCGATTGGTCATAAAATATAGTGCGTTTTTAATTGTTGATTTGTGTGCGATTCTCTTAAAAGAATTCAGTCTCTGCTTCACTTAATGCTGTGCATTTCTATACATGGACAAAAAGAAGTTTAAAGTTACGAAATATGATGGAAAACGGAAGCAATATAGATTGTAAGGAATAATTTCAATTAAAAGAAATAGATTGCATAAGAAGATAACATAATCATCATCAGAAAAAAGGTTGTTAGTCTTTGTCATTCTACCATTACAGGAAACATATTTCTATATCAATTAGTGTATCAATATATTTTATTAGTATCACTGTTAAGTCAGTAAATGACGCGGTAAAAATCCTATATTTTCAAAACGGAGATGATCTTTTAGAGTTGTTACTCGATAATCGAACATTGTCTATAGCAGGTCAGTTGATTGGGACACCAAGCAAATTCCATGGCCACCCTGTCATTAAATAAATAAAGGTCAATTTTTCTATTCTTTTCGTTGAAGTCAAGTCAAAGCTACAAGAATAGTCCTCGATTGTGTTAGAAGAAAGGCTTTCTTTTCTAGACGGGTTGTCATCGTGCACATCATCCTTCGACCTTTGTATTTGTCGAATTATTGGTCATAAATATTTGACACAGTGCAGGTGCTAGATGGTTAGAACTCCTCCACGAAACTTGAACTTTGCTAATCTTAGCCAGTGCTAAGAGCGTTTGCCTAGAGAAACGTTCTTTTGCAGATTAACCAATTTTGCACAGAAGGCGCTGTAGGTCGTCTTTGTCTACGTCGCAATATACAATTTGTTTTGAGATCTGGGACATACATTATGTAGAAATCATGGTCCGTAAAAGTTGTTTATAAACATCTAATGCCAGCATCTGCAGCGTCTTAAAAAAGAGACGTTAGAAACTTAATAGCAGAGAACGTTTTTCTATCTGAGAAAGGATTGCTTTTGCATCATTTTCCATCTAAAATGGAAAAAAATGATACTTGATCAGTTTTTCTTGCTTAATTCATTTGTTAAGTTTAAAATAAAGTTTAGAAACATTTAAAAACTAATTGCAAGAAAGAAAACTTTTCTCAAAAAAAAAAAAAAAAAAAAAAAAAAAAAGTCAGTTTTCTCATAAAATGCAACTAAACAAACAGACATTTGTTTCTGAAATGGCAAACATTAAGGCATCTATCAATATGTTTGGATATATGCTGTGAAGTATATAGTTTTAGCTAGATTATTTCTCAGGTTATTATATTCTTCTTTGACTTCTCCTCCTTCTTATCCCAATTAGTTTTTCACTAAACTCCTTTGTAATTGACCTAATTTCTCGCGTAAGATAAGTATAATCGTTGATTAAATCTGGCTGTTATTCAGGTGAAGTTCAGACCTCTGTAAGAGGTTCCCATTAGCAAGACCATGAAGACACTCATACCGATTATCTTCTGTCTGTTGGTCCTCATCCCTCATAACTACGCTAAAAAGAAATCCAAAGAAACTAAAAAAGAAAAGACTTCAAAAGAAGGTAAGCATATGATTGAATATGATTGAACTCAAACTACGTTCTACTTTTCTTAATTGATAACCGTTGATTTTTTTCAGAGCCACTTCAGTTTGTCGGATGCTTTAAAGATAGCGACCCGCGGGATCTCCCGCAACGGGTGCACGAGCATGGTGGCAGCGTCGCAGACTGCGTAAAAACATGCAAAAACATGAAATTCAGGTTTGCTGGAATCCAGTTTGCCTACTTATGCTTCTGTGGTAACCTCCACGGTAGATTTGGTCAACTTCCCAACGGAAGATGCGACAGTGAATGCAAGCACAGGAATGATACACAGTGCGGTGGAGAGTGGGCCAACTCTGTCTACAAAACTGGTATGTTTGGTAAAAAATTTAACGATATTGCGTGCTTTTAATTACAGCCATTTCCTGTTGTAATAGAAGTTTTACCGGCGGAATATCAAGTTTTCAGTAGCAAAATACCTGGGTTAATTAGCTTGTTTGAACTTTATGGGCAAGTTGGCAGTCATCTCATTTTGATAGTGAGATTTATGAGATTGACCAAATTAATTTTATTTATTATTCATTGATCAAATTTATTTATGATTCCGTGGAGTCATGACTTTCTTCTAAATCGATCAGAAAAACGGGAAAATAAGCATCTCTTGCGAACTTATTAGAATAATTTAAAGATGTAGCAAACGGGAAGTTGTAGTCTTCATCAAGTTGGATCTATCAAAAATTTAAAGTCTAACTTTTGCCTGTGCCATAGGATACGAGCCTCCAAGGCTACGCCCAAAGACCAGAGTCAACAAACATGACAAACGAGACAACGTTGTTATGTTTGACGATCCAAGACAGTACCAAACGCAAGGTAGGACAATCCGGCATTATAAGAAGCATGAGACAAATAGAGCTATGATGAATGATGAGCTATGTTTTCTATCGTTTGAGATATGTTCAATCACAAAAAACCGCGATGTGCTTTGAGGGTCATCTAAGAGGTTCTGGGCTCTTTCTTGGTGTTATAGCCTGGGATCATGAATTTCAAGCTGAACAATACCCTACAAACCAACTGCCCTGAACTCAATATGTCACCTTCTAATGAGCTATTGTGATATAACTTCCCTTATTACAGCGTTATCCATTGGGCAATTTTTATTCATTTATCACTATTACTTTCAGATGGTCGTGTGTTCTTTATTGACGTGGACCCAGTCAAGTACTCCAGCATTCCAGAAAGTGATGTTGAACAAACAAGAACCCAAAGGTCGTACTCAAGTGACTATTTCAATTCTTACAATTCACAAGAACCAAATAAAGTATCATACTACGGACCAAATAACGAATATAACCAATATGCTGCCAATAATCTTGCTAATAATGGATACGGAAGCAACACTGGTGTCAAACAGTACAGTTCTTCTGGCAACTCCGCAGTAAGGAGTGGTCAGTACGGGTATAATACACCAGCTAGTGCAAGACAGGAAATTATGTCGAGTAATTCTACTAGCTCAAGCTATAGTGGATATCCACAGCAATCGAACTATACGCAGCAATATCAGTACCAGCAACAGACAAGTCCAGCACAGTCGGATTATTCCAGTACACCTAATGAAGCAGGGGCTTATAATGCAGCAACAAACGGCCAGGGAAATTCTTACCAAGCAGCTGGCGGATACAGTAATGATCAGTATGGAACAAAAGCAACTAGCAATAGCCCTGCAACAAGCAATCGACAGGAAGAAAATACTGCGAATTATAACCAACAGAATTCTACTCAAGGGTATGGACAACCAACCCAGCAAAACTATGGCAGCGCAGCTGATACTGGTAACGATGCAAATGATAGGTATCATATTTCGATTACACTGCATGATGACAATACAACAGCTGATCGAGGAAATACGCAGTCTGAGAGCGAAACACCACAGCCTCAAACCAATTCATACGAACAGTATTCATCTTCAAGCGCAGGGTATCCTTCTTATTCTAATGCTGCACAGGACTCGACAGCACAGCAGACTAACAATAGTTTATATTCTTCAAATTACAATGCTGCGGCGATTAGTCAGCAGCCAACTGCGGGTTTTTCGCAGCCTTCGGCGGAAGCTTCGCCTACATCTCAAGAGCAAGATTATGCGACTTCCGCAGCAGTAGCAGCTCCGTCACAGCAACAGTATGATAATACAACATCCTCGTCTCCTGAACCAGCAGCAGCACCTTATCCTCAGCCTGAGGCGTCGTCCGCTTCAGCCACAGAACCACAGGCAGGTCGATCGCAGCAAGAGTATGATAATACAACCTCATCAGCTTCTGCTCCAGCAGTAGCACCCTATAAAGCACAGTCTAGTGAATCTTCTGCTCCAGAATCTCCTATAGCATCCTATACAGCACAGTCTAGTACATCTTCTGCTCTAGCAGCTCCTGCAGCAGCACTCTCTACAGCAGGGTCTGATGCGTCTACTGCTTCAGCTACACAACCACAGACAAATCAAATGCAACCACAGTCTGATAATACAGCATCATCGCCGTCTAGTCAGCCGGCATCATCACCAGCAACATATTCAGTAGCATCAGGTTTTGACTCTGCTGCCTCGCAGGATCAATCTCCACCTTCAGTTGCATCTCCAATACAGGCCCCAGCTCCAGCCCCATATGCTTCCAGTCCTTACCAGGCCTATGGGCCTTCGTCTGCACCAGCGCCAGAGCCAGCTCCAGCTTCTCCTGCACAATCGTACAATAACTACCCTTTTTACGCGTCTGCCCCTTCTCCACAACCTGCAAGCACCACGACCAATAATAAGCCAAGTAAGTATTTTTGTGATTTCTAGTTTCTGCTTTTACGTAGCACGAGCGTTATCTTATCTTCTTTAAACATGGCAACGATTCAATCTTCAATAGCTGTTATTACGGCTGTATGCAGATGAGATACAAATGAGCCATTATGCATTGTATTGACCCGATAGCCTCACTTGAATGATTCTTAAAACAAAAGAAAAACTTATTGCGGGCTCAGCTGTAATAACAGCTATTGCACACACAAAAAAAATCTGTATTCGGAAATTTTGAAAAATATCTATCATAAGGTTTTTAAATCATGGGTGGCGTATCGATAAAAGGTTCGGCTCTCACCACTGTGAGAGCAAAGGGTCGGGTCACTGGTTCAAGCCCTGCGGATGCCACATGTGAGTAGACTTTGTGATATGTGTTGTTCCCTTCCCACGAGGGTTTTTCTCTTGGTTATCCGTTTTCCTCCCTCCGTAAAAATCAACACGTGAACTGACAGTTGTATGCTTAAAACATTTAATGCAGTGGTAGTTTGTGTGAGTCATAGTGCCCCCAATCAGTGCGATAGTGCTAGAACTAGGTACTTTAGTTAAAGAGATTGACTTAATCATGATTTTTTACACTGACAACTACTGTTAACTTCAAACGTGAAAGAAGGAAATGAAGCAAAAATTAAGGTCGGTCATACGATTTGTTGAATCAAGCGCCGTCCGATTTTAAATACGTTTTTATGATTTTTATGATTTATGATTTATATAGCGTCTTTTCTATATGGATATAATCAAAGGCGCTTTACAATGATTAATGTGAATTCAGATTGCTTACCCAATTTACAAAAGAAAAAACAAGTTTTTGTTTATTTGTTTGTTTGTTTGTTCGTTAGTTTGATTGATTGTTTTTTCTTTTCTTTCTTTCTTTCTTTGTATTTGTTTTTGTTTTTTGTTTTTGTTTTTGTTGTTGTTGTTTTTTTGTTACATCCTTATTAATAAATACTATTTTCAATGCATTTAGTGATTTAGTATTTTTCCAAAATAGAAACTCCTTGCCAAATTGAACGCAAGATGGCCGAGCAAATGGAAGACACATTTACTCCAAAATGTAAAGAAAACGGTGATTATGATGAGGTGCAGTGCTTTGAACACAAGGGATACGGTAAGCAGTGTTGGTGCGTTAATGACAAAGGACACGAGAAAAAAGGGACGCGAACTTATGGTGATGAAGTACCATCTTGTGCCAATCAAGGTTAGTAAGAAATAATATGTCTGTGGGCCTACGACCAATGCATGTTACCAGTGAAGTCATATTACGGACCAGTCATTATTTATTCCTTGAGGGCGGGGGGGGGGGGGGAGTTGAATGATTTAGGGGGGATTACAAGGTTTTGTAAAGAGATTGCGGGCGATAAGTAACAAACAAAAGACAGTAAAGGGGTCCAGATACATTTGTCAGTAAATTTGATTTATAGGGCCAAAGGGAGACCAGATAATTTTTATGATGTTACATCAACACTCCCAACCCCCAGGACAAAAAGTGACCGATCCTTCATATGTAGCTGATTAACTGTTTTGTAATAGTGATCTGGCAACCAAACCTGAGTATATCCCAAAGAAAATCCTTGTTTTAGTGTGCGATTTCAAATTCTCTTTAAAATTGAGCATTTACAATAAATTTTGTTCTTTCACGGAGATTTCTAACAGGGTCATCATATGAAGAAGAAAATTTATGTAGGTGATGCAGGGCTAATATAATTTAAGGCCTTAATTGAGCGGATTACGGCCAGATCTACTCTGTTAGTCGAAAGCAGAAATGTCTTGGCCAGACCTGAACATTCTGTTCTCGTAAACCCCTCTCTTAGCCTCGATTGGAGAATATTCTGTTCTGATAATTCCAACTGTTTTCGCCATAGAGCACGAAGAAACACAGTGTGAGCGCGAACGTAAGATAGCCAGCTCTGCGAATATACCAGACATCTACATACCAAAATGTGACCATCTTGGGAACTTCACACCTGTACAGTGCTTTGAACACTCCACTTATGGCAAGCAGTGTTGGTGTGTGGACAGCACAGGACAGCAAATCAAAGGAACAAAGACTTATGGTGGCACCGAACCCGTTTGCGGTAAAAATATTAATAACATTTATCTAAAGGAATATTGATCTAAACCTAGCTTTTGCAACAGTTTGCAGACATATTTGAGAACCTTGCAACAACAACAACAAGAAGAAGATTAGTAAGATTTTTGTAAAATTTATTAGTACAGATGCAACAGCCATTTTTATTAATCTCATCTGAAGAATCTGGCTTGGTTTAACGGCTTAGTTCCTAGAAAATTATTTTTAATCTTTCCTACGATGATTCAAATAAGCACGTATTTTAATCGTGAAATTTTTTCCCACAGATAACGTACACCCAGCAGCAGCAGCAGAGCCGTTGACCTGTAAAACGGCTCCTTACGGGTGTTGTTCGGATGGTGTAACCTCTGCCAAGGGACCAAACCAAGAAGGCTGCTCCACGGCTGTACCAGGCCAGCCATCCAAATGCAAACGAGAACAAGCAAGAGCAAAGAATGGTGCTCTGGACATGTTTATTCCAGACTGTCAATCAAACGGCCAGTACAATGAAATTCAATGCTACACGTTTCCTGTAACTGGAAAAACCGAATGCTGGTGTGTCGATAAGGACTCTGGAGTGGAACGACCTGGAACGAGATTGAGTGAACAACAACCCAACTGTCAAGCACCTGTCCTAGTTAAACCACGCCCTCATGCATTCAATGTCTGTGTCGTATCGGTGTTTAAATGCTGCCCTGATGGGTTTACTCCTGCTAAGGGACCAAATAATGAGGGTTGCCCGGGGCAAACTTCGACGACTGCAGCTCCTGTGTCTACCACCGTCAGACCAACCGTTCCACTTGGTAAATATACCAGAATATTCATTTCTATTTGCTCTACTTGTGATGTTATTAATTTTATGACCAATAAATTGATTGCATTCATTGTACACAGGTGCATCAAACGAGGTCTGTGTTGCTCTAAAGTTTAAGCAAGTGTGGTATCCACAGCTGAAAGACAGGTTTGGGTTGTACTACATTCAACTTCAAAAAGACGTCGAAAATTCGGTAAGCTATAGTAATAAAATATGGATAAAGAAAGAGTTAAAATGCTGACTAGCCTACGACTTCATAAGATTATTACTTAAGTATGACCGAGCATTTTGGAACCTGGACGCTAGCAAATCCGGCAATCTGATTAGTTATATCGTGACTCGGACCGGACTAGATTCTCCCGTACAGACCGGTCCACACTTGCATATTAAAATATGGGAACAGCGTTGAAAAAATGTTGTTTTTTCCCGCTCTTTATCTACTTTGCCTTCCAACAAACATCAGCTATAGACCTTTTTCTCCAGGTTGTGTGCTCATCCAAATGGTATTTGACGGGCCACGATACCAGAACAGGAGCTTTATAATGAAAATTAGCATCGTTTGTATAAAATTTTTTTCATAAGAATTCATAAAATTAATAAATCTCTTCTTTAAGTATAAAATTGCCCGTGAGCAATTTCGACAAACAAACTGGTGAAATCTAAAGTTCTACCAGGGCGAAAAAAAAAAAAAAAAAAAAAACTTAAACGCTACGTTTTACAATTCTAATGCTTAAGAAAAGCTGGTTTGTGAAATTTTTTGGAGAAACTGTTAACGGATAACAAGGTCTTTATATCTCGACGGTACTCGACAAAATTTGAAAATTAATAAACAAACCGCGAGAACTCAGCAAGTAAAGTTCAACTAAAGCAGCTTAAAAAGTTCTCTTTTTTAAGTTCGAAGCCTCAAATGTTTCATAGAATTTAGTTTTTCAGCTTGTGAGACGATGTTGTAATTTTATTGTCCTTTTGTTGAGCTGTTATTACTTTAAAAGACATATTAAACTTGACTGAACATCGAGACAAATCCGCAGAGACCAGCTTCATGAGGCAAAACGGCGTGACAAAACTTTTTTTTTAGGTTTGAAATGTACAAATGTCAAGCGTTATTTAGTATTTATCAAGAAGAATGTATTTTAATGAAGTGATTGCTCTTTCTTGTTAGTGCGGTAAAAGTTTTCAAAATTGAATATTTTTTGGTTGTAATAACTTCTTAGTTTTTTCTTCGATTTATATATTTGGGCTTCGTTTCTTTGAAACTGCTTAGAGCTGATTGGTTAGATTCATTTTCTTTTGTGTTTTCGACCAATCCCAGAAAATGATTTCAAAACTTTGCACTGGGATTTCAGATAAATTGCACTGCTTACAGCCAATCAGGAGTGAGGAATTTTTGCATTTGTATTATTATATATCAAAATATCAACGAAAGCTTATTGGATAAATTTTCAGATATTTTGATGAGAATAGTGGATTTCTGGACGTTCGTAGATGCGCACATACTTGCATGTTTCACTATTATTTCAACAAACATAGTCATTCAATTACTTTCATACATTTAGTAGCTCAAATTAGTCAGCAAACTTGGGATTATATGTAGTTTTTGTTGTACAGTACTTTAAACCGAGAATAAAGGTTTTTGCTTACAACTTCCGGTTGCTACCACATTTGATAAGGGCATCTAGTGCGAAAACGAGAATGGCGACCCCCTCTTTTTATTTCAGTTTTCAAATTTCCACTGCATAATTAATGTCCATGATAAGTTTCAGGACAAAGTTACTGGCAAGGGAATTATAATTTCAAGCTATTCAAAGTACTTATAAAGCTAGCTAAAGTATATTTTATCCAATTTTTTTTATATTACTATACAGGAAAATTCATTGCATGACGAAGGAATTCCATGTTGAATTTCACGAAAAAAAACATATCGCATGAGTGTCGCGAAGCGACGAGTGCGAACATCGTTTTTTCGAGTGAAATTCAGTGTGGAATTCTCGATTTTTTTTTTTTTTTTCGCTGAAACTACTGGGAAACCATTTCAGCTGGATGCGCGCTTTGAAAAATATCAGTGAAAATATGAACATTTCTCTATTTTATAATTGGCCACATGATAAGCCTCTTATTAACCGAGCTTGGTTGGTCTGTATGGGAGAATCTCGACCTCGGTCGTTGTACAAGTCTTGCTGCGCTCGGTCTGTACTATAACGATTTCGGTCAAGATTCTCCCATACAGACCTCCCGCTCGGTTAATAAGACCTAATTAAACTTCATATGAAACAGGTGAATGCAAGATCTTCACAGTGAAATAAATAACTTTTAACAGCAGATACTGAAATGAAACTAATTTAGAGCGTGTCTCAGCCTTCATTTGTATTAGTGGTATTGTTAATAATTTTTATTTCTTTTTAATAGCTGAAGCAAATATATAAGGTTCATCCAGATTTCATGAAAATACACTTCAGCGAAGCAAGGTTTGTTGTAGCTTGGTCAGCTTAGATGCAAAATGATTTGACGTTAACGGTCAAAATAAGTTGATTTGATTTACTACTCTGGTAATTATGGTAGTGAGGATGATTATGACGATAGTTGATGGTTGATGATGAAGATGACGACGACGATGATGATATTGATGATGATTATGATGATTACATTTACCATACTGATATTTGCCTTAGTAAAGGTAACCTCCACAATTGTACAGAATAACTAGATCGTTAGAGTTGCTCAAGAGAGATTATCTATTAACGTTTCACCTTTATCGTCAGACCTGAGATGAATCCTCATCATCCTGGTGGCCCAAAAGCTCTAGCTGTATTTTTCGTACTTTTCTTCCGTAATCTTGTTGCTGATCCTATGGCGACTCTCAGAGACAGCATTGATGAGTCAAATAAAGTTGCAGGGAGATCCGTCTTCCCAGAATCTCTTAGAAATCTAGGTAAGGAATGATCATAGTATGTTGATTCTATTTTGTGTAATTTAGACATACGTACTGTCCATTCTTGGTTTTTACTCTTTCCTTGGAAGAATTTCATCACATAGGCTTAGTTAACAGTTCACGAAAATGGCCGCATGATGTAACTTGAAAACCACTTTTACCGTCTCATTCATGGCCTACTTTGTTGTGTGCACATGTTTATAGATTTTTTAAGGTAAATGGCTTACTACACATAACACGTTTCACGCAGTTGAAACCTTTGATTTAATCTCTTTGTTTTCTTTTATCCTATACAATCAGGCATACCATATCAGCATTTTGGATGTCCACAAGCTGACTACAAACCCATCCTACCAGTTACATCTAAACCAGTCAACCCAGGGACAACAGCAACTAGCAAGCCAGTGACAGTAGTTATGACCCCAGCACCTTCTACTAGCACTTCTGCACCAACAACACCAAATCAATGTGGACCTTGTATAACGCCATCGAACTGCCCAACTACATGTCCTCCACAAGTTACGACAACACCCCCACCACTCACACAACCTCCACAAACAAATACATCACCGCCAGCACCACCTCAGACAACCACCCCTCCACCGCTACCACCTATGACAACCCCTCCATCTTCTCCGTGTGGACCATGTCTTTCTCCATCAACCTGTCCACCTCCCTGTCCAGTTACAGCACCACAAACTTTACCACCACAGACAACACCACCACCCACCCTACCACCACAAACCACTACCCCACCCACCCTACCACCACAAACTACTTCACAAACATTACCAACACAGACCACTCTTCCACCCACCTTGCCACCACAAACTACTTCACAAACATTACCAACACAGACCACTCTTCCACCCACCTTGCCACCACAAACTACAACTCCTCCTCCAGTTACACAGAATCCTTGTGGACCGTGTGTTACCCCACCGAACTGCCCACCACCTTGTCCTGTTCCTTGCCCTACTCCGTGTCCAACTACAGCTCCGCCAACAACGTTGGCACCAAAAACCACACCTACACCAAGCACACCTTCCACTGCTGCATCCACTACCACTCCAAGACCAACTGAAACAACTACATCAACCACACAAGCACCAAGTACCACTAGTACCGCTACACCTGTCACTACACCCTCAACCACGAAACCAGCAACAAGTAAGAACCCTATTCATGTATAGTTACATTTTATAAAAACTTACGCCCATACTGATGATAGCCCGATGTTTCTAATCAAGCTCCAGTTTAAAAAATAGACTTGGAAGAAACCATATGCTCACATTGGAAGTGCAGCCCCACAGAAATTTAAAAATCAGGAAGCCACAAATAACAAATACTGTCTTTTCATATTTCTGCTTAGCATAATTTATCTAACATTTACTGAGTTTAATTTTGATACTGATATTATGAATGTTATGTTCATTTTCAGCTCCTTTGCCACCTGGTGAGTTCTTAATGATTATTTCATATTCTTCTTTTAATTAAGATCAGAAAAATGGTAAGCATATCTTCAATGCTAACCATGCAAGATGTTTTGCAAAACGGTAACTTTGAATGTTGTTGTCGATGATGATATAATGTTGATTAGCATATTGAGGGTAATGCTGATGATGCTTATGATGATGACGGCAACGATGAATGTAAAGATGATGGTGGTGGTGGTGTTTGAAAATTAAGTAGTGCAATAAGATGGTGATCGCTCCAAATTTAATCCTAATATATTTATCAATTAATGTAGTTGATGGTAATTACACTGGTTGGACGGAATGGACTGAGTGTTCTTCTACCTGTGGAGGTGGTGTTCAGCAGAGAACTCGTACGTGTACGAACCCAGCACCAAAGAATGGAGGCAAAGACTGTGACAAACTAGGACCGTCATTCGAAACCAAAAAATGTAACTCAAGACCTTGTCCGGGTAATTTATCATACCCTTGTAGAGGCCTATTTCTCAAGGCTGCGTGCTTATCCTAACCAATAATATTTAACAGTCCGCGATACCAGAAGGGAAGTTTTTTTGGAGTGGTATAATGAGAAATTAAGTTCTGGAAATTTTCTAAAATTTACAAAACTGGATTACGCTTTCCTTAATATTAAAAATTTCTTACAAAATGTTTTTTAAAACATTTTGTAAGAAATTATAATTATTTTGTAAGAAAATATGTTTTAAAAAATATTTTTTCTCTTTGTGGCCCAAATAGTTTGGATGCCTACGCACCTACGGTCTATTCACTTGAACATTTCGTTTACGAAGCGAATGAAAAATAACTAAATCATTTCGTATAGAATAGTAATCTATTCAACACTGCATCCATTGTCACATCGCATTAAGATTGGGGATATAAATTGGCGATCCGACAATGGTCACAGTACGATTGTATTGGGTGGGTGGGAGGGTTAGTTTACCGCGATGAAGCCACTGGATACAAATCTGACAATAACTGTTTACGAAATGGCCTCGCTACCTAAGGCGGGCAGTCGCTTTACGCTTGGAATGTCTCCCTCGATTCTGTAGTTGCGCAATGTGGTCATTTATTCATGGTGGTTGATCTTATATGCGCTGCTCATAATGCATGCAGTGTGAATAGCGCTGCGCGTCGGTTCTAAAAATAGCCCGCTTAATAGATGCATGACTCTGTCAAACGAAATTATACTGAAAAGAACACGGAGAAACATACATTTTATTTCATTGCATTTTATTTTATTTTATTTTATGAAACATTGCTTATTTTCAAAAAAAGTTGTTATTAAAAACCAAACGGCAGAAATCGGACTCAAGAAGATAAAAAAATTTTTTTCTTAGGTTTGTTTGTCTGAGTTGTGACGTCACTGACGCGCAGCTCTTTTGCTTTTCTAAATTGAAAGGCACAAAATATCTAAAGCTTTTGCTTGTCGCCCCATAATTCAGAGTGATATTACCTTTGTCACAGGTTTTACTTTTAGCGTTAAAAATATGATTTGGACTTTTCAAAGATTTAACGGTACGGTTTGTATAAACTTAGAAATATATCCAAAGAGGCTGTATTTTTTTACAAGACAAAATTAAAGCGCTCTAGCCAATATAAATTATGCATCGTTCACACACCGGAAAAAGCAATAATCAGATACTAAAGAGATAAAATATTCCTGTTCATAAGAATGTTGTGAACTTTGGGGAAACTGTAATGGCAACGCTACTTTATTACTGACCAACTAAACGATTATATCTGCAAGCAAAAACTAATTTATGTAACAAATCTGATCTTTTTTTACACTCGACAGAGGACGGAGGGTACAGTAACTGGGGTGAGTTTCAGGAATGCAGTAAGACTTGTGGCGGAGGCAAACAGTTCAGGACAAGAACGTGTGACAATCCAAAACCAAAATATGGAGGAAAGAACTGTACAAGACTTGGACCAGCCAATGAAACAAGAGCTTGTAACACCTTCTACTGTCCAAGTAAGACTTTCGCTCACAATGTTTGGAAATTTTTTGTTTTGTTTTGTGTGTGTATTTTCTGATTTGCTTTTCAAATTTCTTATTTTTCAAACAGTCGATGGAAACTACAGTGATTGGTCAGAATATATGACGTGTAGTGTCACGTGTGGTGGTGGCATCCAATACAAGACGCGCACCTGTACAAATCCTCCTCCTCAACACGGAGGCAAAAACTGCTCAGAACTTGGTCCATCGCGCATTTCTAGGGAATGCAACAATCAAAAATGTCCAGGTACGTCTAATGCTTTCTTCAATAGATAAGCAGGATGGCAAGTCACGTGATCCGGCTTTCCCTCCTTACAGAATTAGAAATAACAATCCAAAAACAATATTAGCATTACTAGAACATGTCAGCTTTGGTCAGAGACAGTATGAAGAAGCAATAAGATGAGAAGAGTATTAGGATCTCGTAAATGTTGGTGTTCACGTTTGCTAGTGGCCAGATTAGTCTTTCTGTGGTTGTATTGTGTCAGCCCTGTGCAAATGATAGAGGAAAGAGATAGAACCTAAATGTGCGTCCAAAGAACAAGCTTCAAAACCTAGTCAACAGAAAGTTGATGACTGTAACAGGGGCGGATCCAGGAATTTTTTTAGGGAGGGGTGTACCCCCAGGATTTTTTTCGAGGGAGGGGTGCAGCATTTATGTTCAGGACTCGAGCACCAAAAATAGATCATGATAAAGCCATAATTGACTGTAAATCACTCATCCGAGGGGGGAGGGTTGCGCACCCCCTACACCCCTCCCATGGATCCGCCCCTGGATAAGATTGATAAATATAATAAAGCAGTTCCATTTTGCATTAATCGCATTTGTTCATTTTATTTCCAGTGGATGGTGGTTATTCTCCGTTCACTAATTTCTCAGACTGTACAGTGACGTGTGGAGGAGGAACTCAAGTCCGTACCAGAACATGTACGAACCCACCACCAAGACATGGTGGCAACGATTGTTCTAAGGATGGACCTGACTTTGAAACAAGAAAGTGCAACACACAGCTATGCCCAAGTAAGACTGCTTGAAATCTTTTTTGTATGACAGTGCTATAAAAAGATGCTCCTCTGCTAAAATTTTACGGCCCTGAATAAGTCAAAATGTCTGTGCATAACAGGTACTTTTCAGCAAAGAGTAATATGCTTATATTTCAGTAGCGAATAGAATCGGTTTACACTACGACTTCTTGGGGAATTTGGTCACTCGATGGCAAAAACTAAACTTTAAAACACTTAGCATCTCAAGTTCAAAAGTATACCATTTACGAAAAATGTCCTAACAAGGTTTTGCAAATGTTTTTATCAATCTAACAAAACCTCCTTTAAATAAATAAAATCCGCTTTTCTGACAGTCAGTAACAGCCACCTGACCTGATCTTATACTGCGCATGGCCATTTAGAAAGGTGCTGCGAAGAGTAAAATGATGGTTGCTGGAAATTCCATTCATATATCAAGAATAACCCTGAACTAATAGACTCCTCTAGCAGCAATTCCCTAAGTAGTTTAATGTGGAGGCAAAAAAAAAAAAAAAAAAAAAAAAAACCCTGTGAAATAGTTTTACTGTCCTGAGAATCGAAGACTGAAAATATTTTCCCTTGTTTTGGAAATGCTACAAAGCGTCTATATTACGTATATGCTAACTTTATTATCCTCAAATAATTTCAGTTGATGGGGGTTTTACGTCATACTCCAACTACTCAACCTGTAGTAAGACATGCGGTGGAGGAGTGCAAGTGAGGCTTCGTTCTTGCACAAACCCAGAGCCTCAGTTTGGTGGCAAGAATTGCACGGGTTCATACAAAGAAACGAGGCCATGTAACATGCAGCCCTGTCCAAGTAAGTACAAAAGTTATGGCTTACACTTATACCGTATTTACCTGAGCGAACGCCAGGCCCCGAATAAACGACGGGTTCGAATTTGTTTCAAAATGGACTTTGATAACCGAGCCAGAGGCAATAATCATTCAAAATCAAAAGCTTAATTCACCGATCCGGCATTCATTGTTTTACCTCCCTGGTTACTGTTGCTACGTCGGACAAGCTAAAGTTTGTTTTCAATATACAGCGTAGGAAAGACACCGATTGCTGAAATTTTTACACGTCTGTCTTTAAATGAATACAGTCTAAAGATTCATTAAGAAAAAGAGATGTACTACAATTTCTTATGAATCGAAGTTTGTTGGTCGGACTTTCTGAATTCCATTGGTAAAACAACCCATTGTTTGAGTGGTAACTCAAGCACAGCCGGGATCGGTGAATTACCAAGAGACTTTTCTCATCACTAGTTATTTAGCACAAAAGGCGTTTAAATTTATTTTTTAAAGTTTGAAAACTGTTCTAATTTCATTGAACCGTTCTAATTTAATCCATAAACATGGTTTTTATAGTCGATGGAGGATTCAGCGAATGGGGTAACTACTCCAGGTGTGAGGTGACTTGTGGAGGAGGTACACAGATGCGCATGCGTACATGTACTAATCCAGCACCAGCAAACGGTGGAAGGCCCTGCAAGGGTGCAACAACAGAAACAAGAGACTGCAACATCCAGCCGTGCCCAGGTTAGGATCATTATTCGTCGATGTAAACCAATCTTATCCTAATGAAATCGGTAATGTTTTAGGGCTTATATTTTGGAAGCATGTCTACAGTGAAGGATCTGCTAAGCTCAAGAATTGGACTGTAGAAAACTTGTAGAGACTGTCCAACATTAAATATAAAAAAGTGCATAGCTCCAACTGGTTAGGCTAACGACATTAAACACCCAAAACCAGGGCTTTCATAAATCTTTATTATATAAGGGCTTGCTTAAAAGAGGGTCCTGAAGGGGGGTCCTAATCCCATTTCCCAGCCCAAAATTTTTCAAAATCCCAGTCGTGTTTATGAAAAATCTCAGTCCAAGTTATAGAGTTAGAGTTAGAGAGTTAGAAAAATCCCAATCCCAGTAATGGCTAAATCCCAGTCCCAGTGCATCAAATCCCATTTTCCCAGCCTCAAAAAGACCAATTCCATCTCCCATTTTACTCCTCAGGACCCTCTTAAAATACGATGATGTATAAAACCAGAAAAAATGAACTGAAGTGAAAAAAGTGAAAGTGGGAGGGCTTTTAACTGTGAACTCGGCTATCAATGTTACATTATCCTATGTTTTCGTACCGAATATTAACTATACATTGCTGATCTTTGTTTGTAGTTAATGGAGGATACGGTGAATGGAGTAAATATGGTCCCTGTAGTGTATCATGTGGAGGTGGAAGCCAACAACGAACCAGAGAATGTAAAAACCCTACACCAGCACAAGGAGGAAAAAGTTGCGCAATTCTTGGACCTTCCCATGAGACACGAAACTGCAGCACTAACCCTTGCCCTGGTAAGCCACTTGTTGATATAAACATTTGATATTCTCAAGAAATGAAAATATTTCCCCCTATTAGCACCATAAAGGAGACACACAACTGCCTAATTGATAGATTGTAATGTCCTTATTTAGTCACTACAATTATTCTCCCATTAACAGCAGGTCTTAATTACAAATTTGGGGTCTGGGATGTATTGTGCAGTAATATCGAAAAACGCAGGATTCAATTGTAAAATTTTGTTGATTGTCGTGTGGAAATGGGTTAAAAACGCGAAAGCATGAAAAAAAAAAAAAAAAAAATCTAGCCTTTATCCTACGCACCGTCATATTCTACATCAGTTCCTTGTTTCATAGATTATAATTTTAGATTCTTAGTTTTTGCTTGTTTCTCAAACAGTCTCTGGCGGATACACGGGTTGGTCGGACTGGTCTAAATGCTCCAAAACATGCGGGGGAGGATTCATCAAGCGAACCAGAAACTGCAGTAATCCAGAGCCTCAAAATGGCGGCAAAGATTGTTCTATTCTCGGTGCAGAGCAAGAGACACAGTCCTGTAACATGATGCAGTGTCCAAGTACGTTAATTCAATATCTACTAAGTGCAAAACACTTTGACACACGAACTTCCAGAAACTGCTAGAGTAGTTGTATCGCACTAGGAAAAAAATACTTCACTGCCATGCCCTAAATTTCCTGTACCTTTGGGTATGGGTCAAAAAATAACATTTCATCAGTAATTTTAAGTTTGCTATATCCAAGATCGTTAACCAAGATATTTTAGCACAAGTAGAAATTGAAAGTTTTAAAAATCGAGACGAAAAAGCTGTATATAGGGGGAAGTTGCTTCTCGAAACGATTATACGAGTTAGACTCTTCCACTGGAGAGGGGTCGGGTATGTGGATGAGTATTCATTTAGTTTACTTATGGTAACCGTCTAACGACTTTGCATCTTACTTTGCCCAGTTAATGGTAACTATTCTGCCTGGGCAGAATGGAGCAGATGTACCATCACATGTGGAGGAGGTGAGCGCATGCGTTCGCGCACGTGTACCAATCCTCCTCCAGAGTTTGGAGGCAAAGACTGTACGTCCTTGGGAAAATCCACAGAAACTGCTAAGTGCAACATTCAGTCTTGTCCAGGTATGAAATATTTCTCTGAATCTACTTTCATCATGCGACATCGTATTTAGTTTTGTGATTCATGCTTCATACAGCGATAGTTCAAAATAGGATAAGATGCTCAATATACATGTATTAAGAAAAAATAAACTAAAAGGCTAAAGTGACAAAAATTATAGCACAAATTTCTTTGATTCTTTGCTTTCCATGTGTTATTTTTGCAAGATTATTTTGTTTGTCAAACCAATTAACGATTATAACTGTTGGTTGTTTTAGTTAATGGTGGTTATTCTGAATGGACCCCGTGGAGTGAATGTACAGTAACATGCGGAGAAGGTCAACAATACCGAACAAGAAACTGCTCCAATCCAACACCAGCATTTGGAGGCTCTGACTGCAGCAGTTTAGGCAGTCCCACTGATACAAAAGCGTGTGTTAAAGACCCTTGTCCAACGGAACGTAAGTAGGAGTATCTAATTTATGGGTTGTATGAATATGTGGACCGCGTGGCACTATGAAATACATGATAGAAATAATGGAAAGTTATAGTGCTTGTATTTCATAGTGCCACGCGGTCCACATATTCATATAATTGCATTTCAATTACCGCGACCTAACATCTATTTCACC
>WUAP02189220.1:0-22038 GCA_015163945.2 Stichodactyla helianthus | reverse complement strand
TCATAAAATCTCTACCTTAAGTGGCATTTCTCTGAAAATTTGTATTCTGGATAAGTCAAACACGGTCTTTCCATTTCCGGAATTTTTAAAGCCAGAGCTTCAAATTCACCGATAACGAGTCATGTAACCAATTGTTGCAAAAGGCCTATTACAGCACTATATACTGGTGAAGTAAAGTTAACAGAAAATATCTAATATTTTCCAGGAATATAGTTAGAATCGTATAGCATAATAGTAAACCCCGTGCTGATTGGTCGACAAGGGTTTTGATTTAGCATGGAATTGGGGGGGCTTTCATTGATGTTCGCATTCCATATGTACATGTCAGGACGTCAAGCTTTTCCTCTTGAGTTTTTCCTTTAAAAAAAATGCTATACAATTCAAGGTAAATTGATTGGCTTGTCTCAGGAATTCCATGTTGAATTCCCTCGTCAGCCAATTAATTTACCTATAGAATCACATAAATTAATTAAAATGTACAAACCTCTTTGCTGATGTATTTACAAAAATCTAGAAAGTGTTTTAGTTATAACCAGGCAGTTCAAACCAAATAAATAACCAAAAACAGCTCTAAAAACCTAGCATATACATGATCTAATGATCAATTTAAGCTGTCAGTTTTACATAAACATCTTTCTCATACTGACTATTGGACTGCTGTCCCATCAATACCTATACGGTGTATTGAAATAAAATGGTCATAACCACTTTTGATAACAAATCGGACATGGGTTGCTGATGTGATAGGAACCTGTAATCAAACAGTGAAAGAAATGGTTAGGGCCATCATGCATTAATGAAATGGTGCAATGTTTATCAAGAACAAGCTCTTCTCTTGATTATTCAAAATGCATTTTCATTAAAATAACTAACCTTGATATCCTCTAGCTGCATTTGTCCTTCTAGGTTTTCCATTTCTTTCATTACAGGTAGGATAAAAATATTTAATATACAATCAATATACACATTAACAACGTCGGACATCCAACCTCTAGAACTTAGTTTACCTTTCTCAGCCAACAACACAAATTCAGTAGGTTCTGATTTAATACTTCTTTGGATTTGGAGATGTTTTACTGAAGCAAAAGAAACAACAAAAAGTAAATTAACAGCAAAAGACGATTTCGATAACAGTTTTGAATAAAATACTTACCATTGGAGCACATTATTTTTATCATTCCTATGCTCATAAGTGATGGAAAACTGATGACAAATTCCTGTGGAAACATACCTGAGGTAGGCCATAAGGTATCTAGTGTTCTGTGGAATGGTAGCAAACAATAATTCATACATAGTTTGTTACCAAGGAAAACAAATGGCGACTGATACCTTCTTTCTTACCCATCAATGATGTTTTCTGGAGGATATCGTTCGTCGTAAGAAGACGTTTGAGTGATCTTAGCTCCAGCAGACTCTAAAGCAATATCAAGCATTGTTCTAGTTTACGAAAACCATCAAACATCAACTGCAAACAAACGTTATCGAACCTTCGATCGATCACAAAGAAAACAACATGCACCGCGAGGGAATGGTAACCATAGGTAATGCGCCTGTGCAAACTGAAACCCCGCT
Organism: Stichodactyla helianthus; assembly: GCA_015163945.2. NCBI lineage: Eukaryota > Metazoa > Cnidaria > Anthozoa > Actiniaria > Stichodactylidae > Stichodactyla > Stichodactyla helianthus. The sequence goes on along the minus strand of WUAP02189220.1, from coordinate 20,466 downwards.
GTAACCATTTTGCACTAACCGCGGGCAACATACTTGGTTTCCCGCCATAAAATGGCCAATATAAAGATTTCTTGAACTATACAATAGATTTTATAGTCTTTCTTCTTGGCTGTGCTTAGCCCATCACTTTTTTTTACAGGGTCTAAGGCGTAAACAGATAAGCGTACAATGTTATAAAAAAGAGCAAATATTATTCCTTACTCATAAAAACAGGGCAATTTTATAGGCCCTGAAGGATTCTGGGTGATACTATGAGGGTCCTGAAAGGGGGGTCCTAATCCCATTTCCCAGTCCAAAGTTTTGCAAAATCCCAGTCCTATTTATGAAAAATCTCAGTTTAAGTTATATAGTTAGAGTTAGAGAGTTAGAAAAATCCCAATCCCAGTAATGGCTAAATCCCAGTCCCAGTGCATCAAATCCCACTGATTTTCCCAGTCCAAAAAAGGCCAATCCCAGCTCCCATTTTACCCCTTCAGGACCCTCTGATATGTTTGGAGTTAAAGTAGGTTTAATGGCATATTAAATGCAACCTCTAATTGGGTCACCCAAACATCTACAGCCTTTATTTGACTGAGTGAAATAACTAGTTTATTTAACGTCGTGCAAGTTCAGCCACTTATAGTTGTTCTTCGGACGGTGTGTACTTTATAATGAGACAGTTTTTACAAAACTGATAAACTGAACCAAATCCTGGCTGGTACTTTTTAACTGATGTCAAATTAGCCGACTAATCGGGTGGTGAGTCAAGCGCAGATGTTAGTGATTTTCTCACAAAAAAGGGGAGCTTTAATGGTTTTTGCTGACTTAGAGGGGGGTTGTTTTTGATAGAATTGGGGGGGCTGTGAAATTTTTCCCCTTCCCCTCCTACTTTATCTCCGGCTCCCCCCCACCCCCCAAATGAACAGTCCCTTACGCCGACTTGTCTACGTGGCCTGTTGTTACTGATCCAAGATCAATGTATTAAAATAACTAAACTAGTTCCTTTTCTGACTAAAAGCCGTGATTTGGAAAAATACACACCGCATTAATACGTTTCGTTTTTTTTTCTTGTTTTCTAGGCATCCAGTTAGAAAAATAAAATAAACGAAAAAATAACCAAGGGGCGATCAGTTATGATCGCCCCTCGATCGCTCCAAATCAGAAGCAATAGTAGTTGTGCCATGATGCAACAAAAGACCATCCATTAAACCCACTGCTCGTCTTCTAAAGCAAAACTGGAAACGATCGATCTTCGCTTTCCTTCTCTCTGCTCAAACACTATGGAAAAGCAAAACAAATATGAGTGTTATTTTATGGATTGAATCAAATGGTTCGTTTTATTGGTAAAACTAAATCTTCTTGTCATTTGTTCTTTACACTGATCTTTTTAGTGCTTTCTTAGCTTTGCGTTACCACGGTAACTAGCTAGATCTAGTACAGTTAAATACCAGTTTCATCTGTTAGCGGTTCTGAAACTGATCTAACTGCCCATTTTTAAACATAAGCGACCCGCAGGATGGATTAGTGTATATCAGTCACGTATTGTTTTACCAATTGCAAGTTACCAGTAACATACGGTAATCTAGTTGTATTTACAGCCATTTCTGGGGGTTTTCTTCTCCTTGCTAGGTGATATTTTTAAGGCGATCTTTCGCGTGGCTTTCAAGTCATAAAAACGTACAAAAAATCAATATAATTAACAACAAATATACAATACAATAAGCAGTGAATCTCTAGTGGAAATCGAATTTTTCTGTTTCGGTCAGTTATTTTCTATTGTGATTTGATAGACCAATATCAAATCCCAGCGCGATCTTTTCGATTCCGCGTGAAATATTCGATCATACTTACTGTATTTTCTTTTAAGCCAAATGACGACTCGCTCGTAAAACACGATACTGGCACGGAGATTACCAATTATTTGATAAGAGTTGCCAAGGCTAGCGCACGCCTTGGCCTCTGTTTCCCAATCGCCAAGGGTCTCAGCTATTTTTCGTCTTTTTGCATGGTAATAAATAGCTCCTTCAAAATCCTTTCTCATCTCACAAATGTTCCCTAAGTTATTCAACAGTCTTCCTTTAGATTTTATGTCTTGTAGTTCTTCGGAAATCTCCAGGCCAGTTTGGAAATGTTCCTCAGCTCGAGTAAAGTCGCCAAGTCGCCGGTATACGCAGCCAAGGTTACAGTGTGCTCTTTGCAGTAAGATGAGGGAAGCGTTCTTCCCTATTGTTTTAAGATACATCTCGTAATACTTTTTGGACATTTCAAAGTCGCATAATTTATAGTAAGCAGCACCAACATTATTGATAATTTCTCCCTTTTCGGCAACTTTGTCAGCAGTGCGACCAGATGAAACTTTTTTTAATTGTTCAAGCAATTTCAAAATCGAGTGCTCAATGTCTTCGTCGAATGTCGTTCGTTCCTGGATTTCTTCGTTTTTAAGTAATTCCTTATCATCTAGTTGATTGCTTTTTTCTTTGCTGGTCAAAGGCTTCGCAGTCGAACTTTCAGATTGCGATAACGGTTTAAAACTGCTGGGAAAATCTGCTCGAAAGTCTTCTGGTTTATCCATCTCTTCGAGACGATCATATTTTTCTTTTTTGAAGAACACTTTTCTCTTGAATTTACGAAATTTGGAGCAAAGTTTGCTTCCCATTTTGACGGCTCTGTTGTCTTGACTTAACACAGTCGTACATATACAAACAAAAGCGAGACGCTAAACTTCTTAGCGTATTATACTATAAAGGCAGTCTAATATGCGTAGCTAGGCTGCGAGTGAAGAGTTATGATAGCAGCCTAAAATTCATGGACCTGTTAGGTGTCTATTTAAAGCGATGTTGTACTAAGAAAATTAGAATTTTAAATTAGCTTCGTTGGCTATGATAAGATTTGATGTGTTTACGTTTTTAAGGTGCTCGGAAACCTCAGTCAAACGTAAATAAGAAAAGAGTAAAGTAAAGACTCAGACAAAACACTCAGGATTAACAAACATGATTCTTACTTTGTCAGGAGAAAAAATAGAATGGAAAAAATGCCGGGTGGAAGGAGATGGAGAGTGTATGAAGACACCGATCCGTGATCAGGCAAGTACCGCCGCCGGTGCCATATTTTCTATGCACTGATGGCATACAATTCAGTAAAATGAGTTTTATTAATGATGGAACGAGCCAGCTTATTATACATCTACATAATGCAATACAACCCAGAATAGACGCACGAATGATGACATAATCTGAAGGAAGTTTGATATAAATTCAGTACACTTTAATATAGTATATAGACTACATCTTCCTGATGATATTTACCAAGTCATGATCTGTATAGAGAAACAGCTTAATGAAAGGCAAAAAGAGAAATTTAAAGAGGACTTAACTTATAAAGTAATTTATATCAGATTGTCAGTTTGCCTCCATTTTCCAAAAATCGAGTAAAAACCAAAGCTTCAAAACTCGTGGTTTCCATGGAAACTGACAAACTTATTCTAATCTCTTTCGTTATTTTATAGCCTGTTAAAGAAACTCATTGGGCAAACATGTTGAAGATCCCTTGTAAGAAGTAATAAGTCAAGCGCGCTAAACGTCAAGAGATATTTTTACCAAGGTTAATTTCCGTCAAGTTTCATGATTTAGTCACCTGCTGAGGATTGTCATAATTGACCAATCAGCGCTAAGCACCAGAAGTGACTTTTTGTTTGTTGTCATTTATTCACCAGGATGTCCAAAAGCTTTTCCTTGTTCTTGTTTTTTATTGTAGTTTGTCTTATTAGTAATTAATGGAGTTTTGGTAAAGAAAAAGGTAAGTCAAATGGTCAACAATGCAATTTTATACTAAAGATTTATTTGTGTTACGCTGGCAAATAATCAATTATTTCTGGAGATAACGTAGATGAACAAAAATGGTATCAAATGATAAAAAGAATTGGAAAAGAAAGAGTTCATGTTGGTTCAAAATAGTGTGTGTACCACATAATGTAGATAAAAAGCTTATTCTAAGCCAGATATTTGGAGATAAATATTGGGCAAATACTCTTTTGGGTAAAAATAAAAACAAAACAAAACAGATGAAACACAAGAAATCCCATTAACAGAACTCTGACTCTTAAACTCACGAAAAGACGAAAAGCAATGAATGACGGGTGTATAACTATATCTTATACTGTGTTTGCTAGCTTTCAGGTTGTGAAAGATGGTTGGATCGACTCAGTTTGCGATCTTATTCACATTATTTATGGCTAGTGGAGCTCTAGGTATGTCATATCACCAATATACTTGATGATTACGTCAGTTATAGCCTTATTGTTGTTAAAATAAGACTTATCATTCAGAACACATTATAGAAAACATGTCTGACAGACAAAATAATGACGCCCAACAGTTGAGAGAGAACGGCCAAAGCGCTGAAACTGTTCGATCTATCAGTACCCACAGCAGAATCAGATGGCATTGGGTGGTATAACATGGCTAATATCACAAGCATTGCTTGACGGTCGCTGCTAGTGACACTCAAGAGCAGTTAACTCACTGACTCACTGTCAACATAATTTACCCTCTTATATAATATTAATATTGACACTAATTTTGTGTCTATTTATTTATTTCTAACAGCTTCTCAATGCAAACGTCAAATCGATCTTGGTTTTGTAATTGATCGATCAGCAAGTATGGGAGAATCGAACTTTAAATACATCAAGAAATTCGTGAAAGATGTTGTTAAGCAGTTTGTCATTTCATCTGATGGTACTCGGGTGGGGGTCATCCCATTTTCACATTACTATAAGATGGCCATCAAGTTTGACCAGTTTTCCGACATGGGTGAACTCAGTAAGGCCATTGATAACTTGCCATACGAAGGAGCTGGAACCTCTTTATCCTCTGCATTGAAAGTTACTCAACTTGAGCTTTTCAACCCAGAGAATGGAGCTCGAACTCAGATAGGAACAAAAGACACGAATAATGAGGAAAATGGTAAGTGACCGGCAATCAAGCTTCTAAGCTTGGCTGGATGTGGAGTCAACCGATAATGTAAAGAGAGCCATAAAGTGCCATATTGCTCGGTAAATACCGAGCTGAACTATAGAATACGAATGACGAAAGTAATTAATCTTTTTTAGAGGTACTTCAAGCTGTAGTGGTTATTACCGATGGAGGTACTAGTACGGGGATAGACTCTCTCCTTAACGCAGCTGAAACTCTCAAAGATTCTGGAAAACGAGTGTTTGTAGTTGGTCTTGGTAAATACGAATACATCAAGAACCTGAAGATGATGGCCAGTGAACCACAAGAGGGACATTGTTTTGTTGTAAAGAATGGACAAGAGCTCTCCAAACTCACGGGGAAGCTAACTAAGGCCATATGTAAGGACATTAAGCCAGTCATGAAGGAATTTAGTGTAACTGAGAATAATCACGTCGTAACAACTCAACAGTACCAGGTAGAATAAAAGGCAGGGGCGGATCCAGGTGAGGGTGCAGAGGGTGTGCAATCCCCCACCCCACCCCTACCACCCCCGTGATGAACTTCGAATCTCTTGCTTATTTATTGAAACTGACGGCCATATCTTATTTAATTCAAACTTGTATCAGAATCTTTCGAATAATTCTTTTAAAAAAGTTCACAAAACGAGGTTAAAAAAAGAAAAAAAACAAACCTATATTGCTTGAAAGCAATGATATTTCGGCCCGTATGGCTGTTGCTCATGAGAAAAGATGAGAACAGAACATTCGCAACAGTCTGCGGAAAAAGTAAAAAGTTGTCTGTTCGTAGCCTCGTTGACTAAACAGTTTGTTCGGATGTAACGCAGGCTATCTGTACGCGGTCTACCCGTAACATGCAGTGGCGACGTTCTGCCGTGACATCATAAACTCCAAAGTTCCTCCCGCCTACTAAAGTATGTTATTTGACGAATATGATTCGATGTGAGGAAATATAGTGATAGCTTATTGACAGGCACAGCAAATATTATGGGTTGGCAAACCGAATGCAGTAACATTTTGGCCTGAGGGCCGAAAAGACGACGAATATTTTTTGAACATAACCCGGTACTACATGAAAAAAGAAAAGTTCTAAATTCACCAAGTAGCTATCAATGGTCACCCATCCGAGTACTAACCCAGCCCAATAGGGCTTGATTCACTATCTAGAAAGCACAGCGCATCTAACCACTCGTCTATCGATTTCAAAGAATTAGCATATCAATACCGGCGAAGACAATGCACCAGATAGACTCGATTATTTTTCTCTTTCAAATCGACGTGAACCGTGGTTAGAGCAAGGGGTTGGTCACATATGGTCTGGGGACCGGCCAGCCTCTCCCCTGATGCTTCGGCAAAGATTCTCTAACCCCTAAGATGACGGAACGGCACTTAATTGCCGGTCAAGCTCGGAAATCCATACTGCGCCTCAGCTTTCAAGGGAATGTCTCGGGGGTATGGTTAGTGTGTTCACTGATTTTTTTAATAAATTATCGTGGCAGACCCGGGTTCGAATCCCGAAATGGTCGGGGTTTTTTGTTGTTGTTGTTTACTTTTAATCCACGAAATTTATTGGCTATGATATTACATTCTATAATGAATTCCAGTAATTTATAAATTTATGTCCCTCTATAGACACCATTTTATCCCCCCCCCCCCCTCATTCTAAAATAAAACTGCGCACCAGAGCAGAGTTAAACGCTGAGTGTAAGGAGTGTAGAAACAGTTTGTTGGAATGCAATGCAGGGCTATCCGTGTGTAGCTACCTGTGAACATTTAGTACATTTAGTTCGATTCGAAATGAGGAATTACACAGTAACAGCTAATTGACGGGCACAGCAAATACTATGGATTGGCAAACTGAATACAGTAACATTTCGGCCTGAGGACTGAAATAAAAATCCATCCGTACATAGCATTAGTGTTTGATATACTTCTCTCTCTCTCTCTCTCTCTCTCTCTCTCTCTCTCTCTCAAGACATATCAAATATTAGTGGTGAAAAAATTGGTTCGTAAGAAATTATTATTTATACTTATTGATGTTTTCATAAGAAAATTTAGTGCTAGTTAACGATCAAAAACTAACTAATATCAAACCTGTTAACTAAATTTCATTCCACAACTCTCGAAGGTATCGCATGCTACTTTAGAACACTGATGCTTGTAGCTCTGGTAGATGTATCGACATGAAAACTCAGGCCGGGATTACACGGTACCGGACGAATTTTTCGGACCGTTCAAAAATTTGACCGGTACATACCGTTTACACCAGCTTACACTGAGACGTCTCTTTAATTGCACAAAAGATCACCGTACGAATTTTTATCCGGATAGCGTGGTCACGTGTAAACGGAAGGCCTAAAAGTACAACTTTTTGAACGCTCAAAAATTCGTCCGGTACCGTGTAATCCCGGCCTCAGTTCGTTATAATGATATTCCGGGTCCAATTTATTCAGAAAATGCGCTAAAGCAAAACCAAAACGTTTATCCACAATTCCTCCTCCACCAGTAATAAACAGACCTATGTACATCAAATCCTACTATGAAGAACAAAGCAAGAAAAATCTTCAAAGAACTGCTTTTCATTTTGGACCCGGAAGTCGCTTTTCGTTCGAATTATGTCACACTTAACAACTTTATAGGAAACAGAAAACTACTGTGTTTTTGCATAAATACAAATGTTTTATTTTCGTTTCCTGAAAATTGTTTAACTCAGTGTATATAACCATTTTATTTAGTTTGTTTAGTTTTCTTAATGTACTTAGTATTTTCACGTATGTATGTAATGTTATGTATGTTATATAAAAACAACAACAAATAGAAATCAACGATTGATTGTATTATTACTGGCTTGCCTGCGGCAAACCAGTCTAATATAATTTTTCGTCTCGATTTCAACGCGCATGCTCGCCTCGAGCCTGACGCACAGCAGAGGCACCCCAATTTACGCTCTTAGAGCTTGTTGTTTCGATACTTTAGTAAGAATTGTAAACATAAATACCAATTTTAAGCTAAGAAGCCAAGCCTACCCACAAGAAAGGGAGGTTACCTGGCTGCATGCTCGTGGATGGATGGATAACACGTACAAAATAACTGAAAGCAGTACAAGGTAAGCTGTAGTGTAAGCTGTAACCTAGTTTTAGACTGCGAGACTGCATGCTTAAACCAATAATTATTTTAAGTATATTTTTATTCTATGAGAATTTAAAAACACGTTAGCTCAGTAGATTATTTAAAATATTAAACTACGAACCTGATTTATGCAGTGACATATTTCTTGAATATACATTATAATAGCGTTCTTGTTTAAGTTATTTACTTAAATACTGCCGCTAAGAATTTAGATTTAAGTAGCTTGACACAGGAGAAACATAAGGATCAGACTCATCTGAATCGGCTCTGTGGAGGATGGGTGTAGAAATGCCAGCATCATGACGAACTTTAGCTTTATCATCGGCCTTTTGATTGACTTCTGTTTTTAGCGTGACATCTTCAGTTGTCACATTCTGTGACGTGACATTTTCTTGCGCGACATTTTTCTGTGGGATATCATTAGGTGTGTGATTTTGTAGCGTGACATCCTCTAAGCTAACCTTTTGCAACGTGGCATTTTCTGGATTGGCATCTTTAGAAGTGGTCTTTTCCTGATTCTGGGATGGGACATTTTCAGGTTTGACATCTTCTGTGATATCTTGTGGTGTGGCATTTGCCTGTGGCGTCATATCTTCACGTGTCACATCATCTCCCGTATTCCGATTTTCTGGTGTGACAGTTTCCGATGTAACATGATTTGGCGAGTTCTTTTGCCTTTCTTCATTTACAGATGTTGAAGCCTTGTCATCGCGCTTGAAGTTTTTGTTTTCATGCACTGATTCGGTAGAATTGTGTTGTAAAATTTCTTTTTGTTCTTCTTTAATTGGTTGTGGATTCCCTGTGTTTTCAGGCTGAGAGTAGTCTGGGATTGAATCCATTTCTTCCAGAGATACATTTGTATTCAGATATTCAAGTAGAACTCTGTAGCAGAACTCGTACTGGGACTAGAAAATAATCCAAAGGTCACATGAATATTTTTCGACATTTTGTTCATTTTGTTTTCATCAAAGATTACATCTACCTTTGTTTGTACTGTAGCTGGTCTGTCTGTCTGTCTTACCTTTGTTTGGACCATAGCTGGTCTGTCTGTCTGTCTTACCTTTGTTTGGACCATAGCTGGTCTTTGTTCTCTGAGTTGTTTAACAGTCTGGAAGACGTCCACAACAGCCTCGGCCTTTAGTCTTTCTATCAGAGAACTAACAGCACAGAACACACCAGTACGGCCAACACCAGCACTAAAACACAACATCAACATTAGTGAACTGATTTGTACTGATTGTTTGTTACCACGTGATCTGAGGAAAGCGAAATAGCCAATCAGAACGCATTTTGTGGTCAGGGAGAAAAAAATCCATCCCATGATAACTTGCAATCGTTTGTTGATTTCGTAAACAAGACGGTGTTCATAAAAATGTTCAAAAGATAGTTCAACTGGACAAACTTCTTCATTGATCAACGTTCCATCAGTTAAGGCGGACTTCGAATCATTCACCACGAATTTCCGAGGACACGGGACACTTTTTAGCGCAAGGGCTTTATGGGATGGATTTTTCATCGTCTACTGCGCCCGACGCCTGGCACATTTTAGAGAACACGTGGTATTTATGAGGTACAACTGCAAGTAGAAACGTACCTACAGTGTACCGTAATCACGTGATTGCCTGATGCGTCCTGCCATTGCTGTATTTGTTCAATCATACTGAGTAAATGGATTCCAGAGTCTGACAAGTCTTCTGAAGTCCAGGCTGTGTAGTGAAACTGATGCACTATCTGAGAAGTATTATCCTGTCATCATAGAGAAGTATTATGATCATCAAACCAAACTAAGAATCATAAGACATATGGCCAGGGAGACTTCTGGGTTAAAGTGTCGGGGATGCTCGTCGTATCTTTTAAGGTTTAAAATTAGTGATTTGTTATGTTTTTAGGTTATTAAAATTCTTGTGGTCATGGGTTCGATACCGTTTTGTGAACGAAAAACCTTTTTCAAATATAATTTGCTTATGAAACATTTCAACTATCTGGTAACTTACCATAGTATTGGTGATGTTAAAAACCCTGGTTTCGTGGAAATCTTTCTTTTCTTCTTCTAGCATTTCAACTTGGAGATCTCCAAATGTGATTGGATGAGTTGTCGGCCAATAGCGATTCATTTTGACCTATTGTTGAATAGAGTATTTCTAATATTACAGGACATTATGGCGGCTTTAAACACACGGCAGCCATGTTTATTCCCAAGAGAATGAAAACTATTGTTCTTCCCCGCGTGAACTCGTTCTGAAGTGTTTGAACGCGAGTCCACGCGGGGAAAAGTATTGTTTCAACCAACATGACCACCACGTGATTAAAGCCCATATGGTATTAATTTTCTATCACAATCAACGGCTGTTTATTCACCTTCGTATTTTCTACTTCTTGTGCTAGAGCCACTATAGCATAGCACTTCTGTTCCCAGATCATCCGCCAGAAATCCTCGAATGTGTCGGGAAGAGGAGCCTGGGTCGCAATGAATGCTCTTTTCCTCATATATGCATCGATGTAGTTAGCATTAATATAATCTGATCCATTGACAGCTACTTGGACCGCAAGAAGGACTCGGGTATCGTCATATGGCAGAGTATTAGCGTAACGATTTTTATGTTTGTTGGCGGGGATTGTTGCCGCTGTGAAGGTGTAATGTGGGCGCACACCACGTGACAGTCTTTGAAACTCTAACAACATTTTGTTTTCGCCTAAAATTAAAATATCAATTAATCAATCAATTAATCAATTAAACAACGATTAGGTCGGATCTTTTCCATTGTTATACCTGTTTCTTTATATGGTTCGGTTATTTGTTGAATATAGTTTCGTAATTTACTCGCACGTAGTTCAGTGTCACCGGTGATGATTACATCCAGCAAAGCATCATGGATAAAGATATACTGTTGTTCGGTCTGTACCATTAAATTACGTTGTTTTCGTAACTGTGTCACGAAATTAAGTATATCAATAGTTTTCTCTTTAGCTATTTGTTGAAGCATTGCATCGATAACGATAAAAGTTCCTGTGCGACCAACGCCAGCACTGCAGTGCACGACCTGAAATCATACACATACATATATATATATATCACGGTAAATCTTTAAAAACAACTGTCATCCAAGAATTCCGTCCCATAATCCCATACGAGACACATTTCGTGGTTCTGGTGGGTCAACTCAGAGCACTCAGTTGATGTAATATATTCATAAAATCTATTGTAGTCTAATGTTATTCTATCCATTGTATATGTGTTGTTTATTGTAATTCTAAGAATATATTACGTCAGCGGCTTTCTCTGTAGACTCTCCCACAGGGATACATGATTATAAGAATGAAACAAGAGTATACACCTATTTCAAAAAACGCTTTCAGTAAGAGGCTTCAAGCCTACGCGACTAGACCGACAGGGACTATGGGTAGTAATCAATGAAACATTAGAATAACACGATTAGTATAATGGTATACAACTCTAGCCATGCCTCGACCTTACAGCGAAGACACACGTGAACGCCAAAAGTGACAGAAGTGTTAATTTGTGCAAAAACTATTAACTGAATACAAATACTACCCTCCTGGTCCAGTCGCGTAGGCTTGAAGCCTCTCACCGACAACGTTTTTTTGAAATAGGCGTATGTTGTACCATTGGTCCTGCATCTTGTGGGTTCGCTTTAGCTGTTTCACGAATAAACGCCAACAAGAATGTAGCACTCCTCGGTACTCCGTGATCAGGCCAACTTGTAAAATGAAACTGTTTTATTCTTCTGGTTTCTTTTTGCCCTGACATTCCAACACGGAACACGCGTATCGTGTATGACGTCAGCTCGATGACGTCTTCTAGTGATACGTAAGCAATTTCAAATCTTGACGTCCCGGATGTTGGCCAGTACTGAGAGCATTTAAGGCGTCCACGTTCTCGTAAGTTGGTAAGCTATCATGACAACAATAATTAAAACTATTATAATTAATAAATTACTTTGCGACAGTTGAAAATGTAACGCAAAGAAACGGAATAATTATTCTGTGAAGCTTTTGCCGCACTGCATCCCAAACAACATATAAAGACCATCACATTCAGTTAACATACACCTGTTACATACCATTACAATCACTCTAGTGTTTTGTTCCCAGATCATACGCCAGAAATCACCACACGTCTCATCTAACGGTCCTTGTGCTGCTATGTAAGTATTTTCGTTATTGTACCCTGAGATATAGCTGGCATTAATGTAGTCTGATGCAGGTTCGTCATCAAAAGGCACAAGCTTGACTCGATTGTAGTCATAGGCTACAATATTTGAGTATCGATTTTTCCATTGGTTAGCGGGATCCATGCTGTGTGTGGCAAGAACATCGTCATATTCTGGAATTTTCTCATATTCTGCTGAGAAATGCATGTCACCACTTTTGTGCATGCGAGTCACGTGATTCGGGAAATTCTCGATTGGGATTGGTCCGGAAGGATGGTAATGCTCTGGAACAAAGATATGACAAAACATATTTTAAAAATAAGTACATTTATTATTATCATGTGACGTGCTCACAATGCTTGCATGTTGGTTAGACCTGTAATACAATAGATTATAGTAGTTGCAGCTTACCGTGTAGTCTAGCCATATGGATTGATAATGTGCGCGCCATTTTACCCAAAGCATTCTTCCCAGAATGCACCTCGATACCATCAACATCAAGATTTTGTGATTTGCGGCGCTTTACAAAGTATATGCTAAAACCAACCAGTCCCCCAACAAGTAGAACAACGAAGACCACAATGATCACCAGTATTGTGGAATCGGAATCCTCTGGAAATGGTAGTGTTGAAGGTGATGTCTTGATAGCTGGCATCCAGTTAAGGGATTCATGATCTTCAGTACTGGATAACATCCTTTGAAATGCCGTATAATAGGTATTGGGAAGTAGTGGAACATTCCGATACACTTTATCGTCTGCAACAAGAGGACAGATTAGTATTATAATAGGTGAACATAGAGTGGATAGTGGAGATACGACATTCCAGACCCCATCTAAGGTTGATTAATCCTATTTAACAATTAGACTACGAGTTCGAGTTTTCTATGAGTTAATAGATAGTCAACGAGGCGCATAGCGCCGAGTTAACGATTTGACTCATAGAAAACGGGAACGAGTAGTCTAAATGATGGTTCCGGCCAAAACAATAGCAACCAATCACCTTCGCAGGACTTTTCCCAGTGGAATTAAGGTCTTGTCCCACAAACAACAACACGTTTTCTGTTTTGAAGGGAACTAGAAGGATTACAAGGCAATTTTATTTTATTTTCATGAGACAGTAAATAATTGAAACAATAAATAATAACTTTTCCGCGATCAAAGTTTTAAATGCTGAGATATTCTGGCTAATTTGTTGAGCTTCTGGGACTAAGCAACGGTAACTAAGTTAAGTCGGAACCATGAATTGTTTTAGTAGAAGCCCACTAGCATACTACCTTTGAATTCATACCAATATTTATTAAGTTTAATGTTTTTTAGTTCAAAACGCCGGCTTTTTCGCTAATCACTAATTACCACTCAATAGTAAGAGTGTAACAATTCTTGGTTTTTCTGACTTTTTGTTTTTTAAAGTTAGCGAGTAGGTTGGCCAATCAGATTGCAGGATTCATGATAGTATGCTAGTGGGTTTCTACTAAAATTCTATGTTACTTCAGTACGACACTCAGACATGTATGCTGTACATACCGATGCGGGCATTTCGTCTTTTTCTGGTCTGAACTGACATGGAAGTCTCCTCGTCATCTCCCAACACCAAATCTGTTTGTTGACGTTGATTGAGACTTTCAAGCGTGATTACGACTGCTACATAAAGAGCACGTCTTTTCTCTGAATAGGGTCCTAATTCTGATTGGTTATAAGATGAAGTGTTCCTTTCTGGTAGACTTTTATTGTTAAGCTGGACTACAATCACTTGTAAGTAGCTAAGAAGAGTAGAATGAAGAGAGTATCAACATACATAACATAATCCACTCTGGATCAGTCAGGAGTTATTAGCATACATGATATGAGGGCAGTAGAATGGTTCACTCTGGATCAGTCAGGGGCTATTAGATACATGATATGAGGGCAGTAGAATGGTTCACTCTGGACCAGTCACGAGTTATTAGCATACATGATATGAGGGCAGTAGAATGGTTCACTCTGGGTCAGTCATGCTTGGTATATTTTAAGGGCCGTCACTTAATCTACCTTACTGGCTTGCCATTGCCGAGATACTCGATCTTGTGGATTGGGATAGTGATGGTGTGAGCAGTTTTCTTTATTTCTACAGATGGCGGGTAGGTCGGCGTGTTTGATACTACACAAAGAAAACTAATATTAATAAAAAAAACTAAAAATTTAACTACTGTGACTAACTAAACGAACTACTAACGACTACTATGCTCTCTACTTCTCCATTAGTCTATTTCACTGACTGTTGAAGTTTATCACGTAAAACGAACTTATTTCGACAAAACAGTTCATTTGCGAAAGCACCTATTTATTATTATTATTACATGGTTCGTACGGGTTTTGGAAAGTCTTGGAAAGTTTTGGAAATTGATAATGCATTTTTCCAGGACCTGGAAAGTTTTGGAAAATTCCTTTTTCGACCACTGGGCTATGGAAAAGTTATGAATTTTTTGTCGGTTGCCCAGCTCCTACCTTGCAAAGAACTGTTTTCGTTGTATTATTTAAAAACGCCGATGTTTTTTTTTTTTTTTTTTTTTTTTTAATCTGCTGCAAATCAATGCCCGCTGGCACTTTTGGTCAGCAGTTTTGGAAAAGTGAGTCAATAGGCTTTGAAAAAGTTTTGGAATTTTTCACTGAGGAATCTGTGCGAACCATGTATAGTATTATTTTCCCAATACAGACCTCTTGAGAATACGATATTATCTTCTCAAGCGTTACCATTAAACAAAGGAAAAAGTCCCAAAGGAATGACACGTGACCTGTATTGGGAAAACAAATATGCCCAAGCGAATAAGGTCTATTCGTTTGAGAAGCCACATTACGGCCTCGTGCTTTCATCTGTTTCTCGGTGTTTCGAACCCCTGATGAAACACTGGCACTCGTTTTTGAACTATTACGTCTAGAAGCTATAAACATCTTTAAAAGTGTCGATCGTAAGAAAAATCACTTCAGAGCTCAAAATTTTGCACAGCAAGAACTGTCTAGGTGAAGATTGGCCTTAAAAATTTCAGGAGATTTTGTGGTTAACTGGACCCTCAAATATATCAACAAGTATTTGAATTGTTCAAATAGTATCTTGGGTGAACTAGCTCATCATCATTATAGCTATACTTTCTGATCAATATTGTGCAGGTTTTTAACTGTCTACTAGTAAGATGAGAATCAATGGAGTATATACTTACATTGCACAAGCAGCATTTTAGTGGTCTCATACACAAAGCCATTATGATGAGCCCGGCATGTGTAGTTACCACCGTTCTCTCGGCTTATGTTCGTTAGTTTCAGATTGGAAACATATTCTATTTTCTTTTTATATTGATCAAAACTGTCGTCCACCTGTACACCATCTTTCCTCCACTCAAATACTGGTTTAGGATATGCTTGAGCCAAGCAGATTAGTTTGACAGTACTTCCTTCTCGTATAGTCTTGGACCCAGCAATATCAATACGAAAATCTAAAAAATCTTATTAAAAACGAAAAAAAAAAAAAAATGTTCCCCATTAATTGACCCTTCTCCAAAATGGCGGCCGGAAATTTGAATGAGTTAAAATTAAACTGAAAACTTAGACCAACACTAGAAAGAGCACGTTTATTTTAGTAACCCTACATACCCCCAGTCATGAAAAGTCTCTAAATTTGTCAATTTTCAACTTACGTTTTCTCGGCCGATATACCACTTGACATAAGAAGCTCTTTCTAGTGCTGGTATAAGGTTCATGCATGTCCAGAATACACGAACTGATACGGATGGTAAAAGCTGGGGAAAGTAATTATTGCAGTAATATGCAAGATTCGCGAATTCATTATCAAAGTCCACAGGGAACCCAAGCAATGAATCTGACATGAATTAGGAAAAAATGTTAAGAATATGAAAAATAAAATTTCAACCTTCTAATAATTGGCCAATTATTATAACTATGGAGGAAGAAATTTTTTAAAAACCAATTTAATCCATTCTAGAAGTTAAATAAAGAAGACACAGACAATTTTAGAAGGTTGAAATTTTATTTTTCATATTCTTAACATTTTTTCCTAATTCATGTCAGATTCATTGCTTGGGCTCCCTGTGTCAAAATCATCAAAATTCAGATCCACGCGTCAACCATAGGTAGCCCAAGTAATGCATAATTATGCATATTAATTAGCTAAATTGAAAATTTTATTTGATCGCTAAAAAGCGTTCTGAAAGTTCTCGAAAATATAATGTCATGGAAAAATTTTCTTCCAGAAAGTCTCTAGAGTAGTTGTTTTATCTCTAGGACTTCGTAGATAGAGGGATAAATAAAGTTTAGGTCTGCCGTGTTAGATTTTGGATATCTTTTTAAAATATGGAATCCAGGAGAAGCCGTTAAAGTTGAAAATTTGAGGATTTTTGGAGCCGAAGTTGCCTACCTATAGCTTTTTCTATATACAACGGTCAATTTGTACCAAAAATTCAAACGTCATTTTCTCGTAAAATAGAGCCTCTGGAGTGGATTTATGAAGTCCTAGAGATAAAACAACTACTCTAGAGACTTTCTGGAAGAAAATTTTTCCATGACATTATATTTTCGAGAACTTTCAGAACGCATTTTAACGATCAAATAAAATTTTCAAATTAGCTCATTAATATGCATAATTATGCATTGCTTTGGCTACCTATGGCGTCAACTAGTTCGATTGGTCACCCTTTGGTAAAGCTTCATAATAGTGGAACTGGTCACCCTTTGGTAAACATCAATATTCATCAGATACTAAACCACACATCACCCTGTTTCAGGGCTTACCAATGGTACCGTTGGTACCGTTCGTGCTTTCCCTTCGTCTTTCTGCTCAACATTCCCAACAAATTCATCTAAACCCCGAGCGACAATAACTATGAAATATTACCTCGATTTGAATGTTATATATGTGATTTTGTGGATGTTAAAGAACTCTCTGTGGTCTCACTATCGCCAAGAATTCGAAGATAACTTTATACTCGAGAAAATATATGATCGGATCCCGTAGGAAAACATATGTGATGCACCGTTTTCGAATCACGAAGACAGATCTATTCATCGAACACAACTATACACGAGAAAATATACCATCGGATCCCGTAGGAAACATCATATGTGATGCGCCGTTTTCGAATCACGAAGACAGATCAATTTTTTTATGGAAAGGGCTGTCGTATATCGTGCTGCTAGATAGCTAAGAACAATCCCTAAGAAACAGAATGCCTTCTCTGAGCTGGCAGATCTGAATGAAAAACAGTGAAATAGTAATATAAAAAGTTTTTTTTTAGAAAAAGTCTACATTTCGGCTGTAAAAATAAATAGTTTTGAAGGAATATTAAGTTAATTTCTCACAAATTAAGCGCTCAAATTTTAGACAATAATAATGTCGCGCCAGAGGTTTCAAAAGGTAAGGATAAGGAGCAACGTAACGCTGTAAGAAGGAGCATCATAATTTTTGAAAAATATCAAAGATAAGGGTTAAAGCAGAAAGCATTAATATAGCGTGTAATATACATGTCTTAGGCAACCGTCAACCCAGTGCACGCTCCAAGAGCGTCTATTTGAAATAAGAATACAGGTGATATGGTTTTTTTTTTTGCAGCTCGTGTACTTCAGACCACGAAGCTGATGTAAGAATATTATTATATTCATGCAATGAAAACATTCTACGCTTATGTAATATTAATGTCAACTTATACCCTTATGTGATGGGTCATTATCAAATCACGAAGAGAGATCTATATTTCATAGCAACTCCTGTACTTCGTTTACATCTGTAGTTAAGTTTGTCGAATACCCCCAAAATGATCAATTGCAACCACCGGATGCGTAATGACTTAATTCTTTATTCCTTCTGAGCACAGTACGATTCGCTGTAAGGAATAGATATCCAGAAAAAGGGAATTACATCTACAATGATAAACGTACATCTATGATGCACCATAGGGTTATACAACTTCAACGACAACTTCTATATGTTCTGTTTTCTGTTTGCTTGCCCGTTCATTTCTCTTTCTCTTTGCTCCTGTCGTAATCGGTTCTTCTTATCCACAGGAAGCCCACTCAATTATTGCTCGCTTACGCAACAACAACATCTGTGTGTCAGACAATCTAAAATAAATACTCTACTCTTATTATGCCATAATTGCGCCGTTTTCAATACGCTAAGAGTTTGAAGGATTCTTCTTCTTCAAGGTTCTTTTATTTAAAAGGATATCGATAAAAGGACAATAAATTATTTTTTGCAGCTTCTGTACTTGGGCTTCATTTATGTGTCTGTCAAATTTTTATGCAAGTCTTAATCTAAGGTAATAAATGTTCCCTCTGCAGTAGATAAAGTGACCAACCAAAGCTTTCAAAGGACTCTCTGTTTATTCATTACCGTCGATAACCCGTCGGATGTTTCACAAGTCTTTCGAAACCTGACAGTAACGATGGTCAGATGGTTAATGATTAGCTTACAAACATTAATTCAGTACCTTCACAAAGATAGTTACCCGATGGCTTCACTACAACCTTTAACGGCAGGGAAAGCACCTAAGTCGGCGTTTGATATTTCAGTTTGGATCTTAATTAACGACTATGACGTAGGCTAGCTAATTAGCGATTTTGCTGTTAATTAATGCACATAATTTCGTTCACCGACGAAACAATAAAGCTTATTATCTATCTTGCAAATGCACCCACCACTTCATCAACTTTAATGTGATTCACTTTAAAAGATTTCAACAAACAATTAGTTCTTTATTACGAAAGTAAAACGCAGGTTTTCACGTGACATTTTAAATATTTACAAAATTTTTTCAAAGGAATTAAATAAAAAATATTATTTTTATTATATACAGTAATTAATATACAACAAAAAATCTTCTTACTGCCAAATTAACCAGTGTTCACATAATATGGTATCACTTTCTTGTAAACATCTCAAATCTGCAGTCTTGAATTTGAAAGCCTGCATTTTAAAACAAGTCAGATATCCCCCATTCCCTCATTAATTGAATGGTTATCACTGGATAATATTTTGTATTTACATGGAAAATGTTTTCTTTTTATAGAATTTTCATGGAATCTGTGATTAACTTCATATACTTAACATCCAATGTCAATCCATATATTCATTACTGTATTGTGATTCATATTTTTCTGTTTTTGTTTCTTATTACAACAAACATGTATGGACCATCATTATATATCACAAGCTACTTCCGGTAAAATAGCGCGCGCTGATTGGCTGAGACCTCTGTTTGTCGGTCGATTATTTTCCTGTAATCGACCGGTCCGGATTACGGCTTTCTCGGCAAAATTAATATGATAAAAATTGCTATAATAAACCTCTTATCAACCTTATAACGACAGTAAACTAATAATCTATCTTTTTATTGGAAACGAACAAACAAATAGCTTATCTTCTAAAAACAAAAATAGAAAAACAAGCTCCAAAAACAAGTGTTTGACATGGAAATTCATTTGACAGCCTACTGCTACTGATACAGAAATATCCAAAACTAGCAATGTGACTCTAAGAATATCCTGTTTTCGACTTTTATTTCATATCCAAATTCAGTCTCAAAGGTTTGACAAACTCCAAAGAGAAAAAATAAAACAACAACAGCCTCGAGTCTATCACAGACTAGAAAAGTGATGGTCACCAAACGGTCTTTCATGTTCGAGTTGAAAAACTGTTTTTAGTTCGTTCTTCAACCCATTAAAAAAACGTAGGTCTGCAAGGTCACTAAAGCATTTTTCTCGAACTTTTCGGCTCTAAAATTCTACTGACTACGAGCTAGCTCACACGCCAAAGCATTTTCATCGAACTTTTCGTTTCTAAAAATGTACTGACAACGAGTTAGCTCACACATACCTTCACTAGGTGTGTGGGAAGTTCTGCCTAAATAAGTTGGCTTGTACACTCTCTAGAACCCGTTTAAATCGTTTCAATTCAACTTTGATCCACTGTGATAATAAGGCATTGATCTGACATGTAAAATACCAACAAAGATTCATGTGAATTGTCCTGAGCACATGGCACAATGTCCGAAAATTCTTTTCTTGATCTCTAGCTGCTCTGAGCTCGAGTTGAGTTGAGAAACGACATGATCCAGAAACTTTTCCTTGGACTCTCACATTGAATAGCATTATAGAGCAGAATTTCTTCATCCTGAATAAACCCTCTGGAATCGTAATTCGCATTTCCATTCAAGTTTTACTCTAAAATG